>CAUYON010165596.1:0-13700 GCA_963573935.1 Arctocebus calabarensis
TGTAGTCCCAGCTACTCGGGAGGCTGAGGCAAGAGAATCGCTTGAGCCCAAGAGCTGGAGGTTGCTGTGAGCAGTGTGACGCCACGGCACTCTACCAAGGGTGATAAAGTGAGACTCTGTCTCTACAAAAAAAAAAAAAAGCTAGATAATCCATCTTTATCACCCTTGGTGGAGTGCCGTGGCGTCACACAGCTCACAGCAACCTCCAACTCCTGGGCTTAGGCGATTATCTTGCCTCAGCCTCCCAAGTAGCTGGGACTACAGGTGCCTACTACAATGCCTGGCAATTTTTTTATTGCAGTTCTGCTGGGGCTGGTTTTGAACCCACCATCCTCAGTATATGGGACCAGCGCCTTACTGACTGAGCCTCAGGCGCTGCCCCATAAAACCATAATTTTTCTTGAAGCTATCAGAAAGCTGAGGTTAGGCTGGGTGCCTATAGTTCAGTGGTTAAGGTGCCAGCCACATGCTCCAGGGCTGATAGGTTCAAACCCAGCCCAGGCCTGCTAAACAAAAACAAAATAGCTGGCTCGGCTCCTGTAGTTCAGTGGTTAGGATGCCAGCCACATACACCAGGGCTGGAGGGTTCAAACCCAGCCCAGGTCAGCTAAACAACAATGACAACAACAACAAGAAAATAGCCGGTACATGGATGGAGCTGGAACATGTTCTTCTTAGCAAAGTATCTCAAGAATGGAAGAAAAAGTATCCAATGTACTCAGCCCTAATATGAAGCTAATTTATAGCTTTCATATGAAGGCTAAAACCCAATTATCCCATTTGTAATACGGGCCAGGGGCACGGCCGGGGCGGGGGCCCGGGGGCCGCAGGGGGGGCGGGCGGGCAATTGGTGGGATCACACCTACGGTGCATCTCAGCAGGGTACTGGGGAAACTTATTAAACGTAGAGTATCAATGTCTTTATATAGTGATCAAGAAAATGCCAGGAAGGCTATCTGTAACAGTACGATGAAAACATTTCTGAATGTATATGAATCATGCCCTATGGTTGCACCAATGTACAGAATTATGATTCAATAAAATTATAAAAAAAAAAAAAAAAAAAAAAAAAAGAAAATAGCCGGGCATTGTGGCAGATGCCTATAATCCCAGCTACTTGGGAAACTGAGGCAAGAGAATCGCTTAAGCCCAAGAGTTGGAGGTTGCTGTGAGCTATGACGCCACAGCACTCTACCAAGGGTAACAAAGTGAGACTGTCTCAATTGAAAAAAAAAAAAAGGAAGCTGAGAGTAACCAACTAGACTGAAACTACCTAATTGGAGCTACCTGATGGAAAGATGGAGGAGCTACCTCCAATGAAAGAGAGATACAAGCTCTACCTTACCTATGGCAATGGGAGAACAACAGCATCTATCATTCAGGAGAGTGAGAAGAATTCAGGTACAATTTTAGCAAATTACCAAATGTCAAATACTGGTTAGCAGGAGCCAGACACTCAGAGGTTTTTCTCCACAGACTTCAGTGAGTGTTCATAAGAAATACTGGACAGAATATCAGAAAAAGACTCTCTCAAAGGCTGGCCTGGAGGAGGAAAGATATGAAGATCCTTCACCTTGCAAGAATAAAAATTATAAACCCCTGGGGAAAGAGCAGTAAACTCTGTCACTCCCAAAGTGGCTGCGCCAGAGTAAAAGGATAAAAATCCTCTATGCCCAGAAGAGGGGCAGGAAATTCTGGCCAAGACCATTAGAAGTATCTTACCTTTGAAGAAACAGCAGAATCACCCAGAGAAATACACCCCTGAGACCCAAAGAAACAAGGGTCTGCCTGAGACTGAGGCTAAACCACGACACCAGAGAAACCTCCTGCTTCTCATCACCAAGTTAGCCTACACCCAAGAACAGTGCTCCACAACTAAGGCTATGGACTGAGGAAGGCCTAAAGCTGAGGGTGGAGCATAAATATTAAGAAAAAACTTCCCTCCAGCAAATCATCTTAAGCTGGCAAGAAAACACCAGAGGAATTTGAAGTTGTTGGTGTACCTAAGGTAACCCTAGCAACAACAAAACCCAAGCACAACTCAACTCCTGATTAATGGACTCAAACTTCTGTACTAACAGCCTACACACCTCAATTTGCACTGTTCTATATGCTATGTCTAGCAATCAATAACAAACTGGACACTAACTCCTGAGCTCAGGCTATCCAACCTCCTCAAGCAACACAAAAATGCAAGCGAAACAACCTACTATCAAGAGGCGAAGTAGTCAGGGCTGGGCGCAGTGGCTCACGCCTGTAATCCTAGCACTCTGGGAGGCCAAGGCAGGTGGATTGCTTGAGTTTGAGACCAGCCTGAGCAAAATCGAGACACTGTCTCTACTAAAAATAGAAAAACTGAGGCAAGAGGATCACTTAAGTGCAAGAGTTAGAGGTTGCTGTGAGCTATGACGCCATAGCACTCTACCCAAGGCAACAGCTTGAGACTCTGTCTCAAAAAAAAAAAAAAAGAGGCAAAGTAATCAATAGGACCAGACTTAGAAATGATCCAGATATTGGAAACATCAAACAGGGAATTTAAAATAACTATGATTAATGAGTGGCGCCTGTGGCTCAGTGGGTAGGGCACCGGCCCTGGGTACCAAGAGTAGTGGGTTTGAACCCGGCCCGGCCAAACTGCAACAGAGAATAGCGTTGTGGTGGGTTCCTGTAGTCCCAGCTACTCAGGAGGCTGAGGCAAGAGAATTACCTAAGCCCAACAGCTGGAGGAAGACTCTGTCTCTTAAAAAAAAAGAAAGAAAGAAATTTCAGGGTTGCAATGATCTATGATAACACCACTATACTAGCCAGGGCAACAGAGTGAGACCCTTATCTCAAAAAAAAAAAGACATCCTGCAAAAACTAATGTGTAATTTCAGTAGAGTAATGAAAACCATAAGAGTCAAAATGGGAAAAGGTGAAAAAGAAACAGAACAGAGCATCTAAGAGCTGTGAGGCAATATTAAATAAGTACAAGGCAAATATAAAAATATACATTTTTCCTTATTTTTAGTTACTTTAGAATATAACTGACTGCCTACAGTAAAAATAGTCACAATGTATTGTGGACTCACATGTGGGTCATTACAAAAGTTTTGAGACAGACTGTGTTATGGTCCAAAATTTCACTTCCAAAAAACACAGTTCACAAGTATCCTTTCTGACTTACCCATGCAAGTTTCTACTTGATTGGATTATGGTGTTGCTCAGAGGGCTCCAATTGTGTCTGCATGGATTTTACGTTTCTTTTCTTCTTCATTTTTGGAGACAAAGTCTTACTTTGTCGCCCTTGGTAGAGTGCCATGGCATCATAGCTCATAGCAACCTCTAACTGTTGGGCTCAAGGGATTTTCTTGCCTCAACCTCAAATTCTTGAGCTCAAGTGAGCCCCTTGCCTCAGCCTCCCCCTAGTAGCTGGGACTACAGGCACCTACCACCACACCTGGCTAGTTTTTCTATTTTTTGTAGCAATGGGGTCTCGTTCTTTTTTTTTTTTTTTTTGATAGAGCCTCAAGCTGTCACCTTGAATAGAGTGCTCTGGCATCACAGCTCACAGCAACCTCCAATTCCTGGGCTCAAGCGAGTTTCCTGCCTCTGCCTCCCAAGTAACTGGGACTACAGGCACCCGCCACAACACCTGGCCATTTTTTGGTTGCAGCCATCATTGTTGTTTGGCGGGCCAGGCTGGATTCGAACCCACCAGTTCAGGTGTACGTGGCTGGCGCCTTAGCCTGTTGAGCCACAGGCGCTGAGCCTGGGGTCTCGCTCTTATTCAGGCTGGACCCTAACTTCTGAGCTCAGGCTTGGCCTCCCAGAGTGCTAGGATTATAGATGTGACCTTGATTTTTACATGTCTTGATTTTTGTATTATCTTGAAACTTTTATAATGACCCATGTGGTATATGTATAAGGAAAATGTCTGAAAACAGTAGCACCAAAGATAAGAAAGAAGAATTGGGAGCATGCTATTGTAAATTTCTTATATTACATATGAAGCCATATAACATTTAAAGGTAGATGTAATTGATGATTCATTTTATAATACTAGGACAATCATTATAAAATTTAAAAGAAGAGGCATAAATGATGAGCTAACAGTGGAAATAAAATACATAATCCAAAAGTAGGCAGCAAAAGAAGAAAAAAGCTAAAAAGAACACAAGGAACAAATAGAAATAAACAAGATGGCAGATTTTAATCCAATTATACTAATAATTACATTAAATGTAAATGATCTACATACATCAATTAAAAGATACTGTCAGGAATGGGTACCCGTTGCTCAGTGGTTAGGGTGCCGGCCACATGCTCTAGGACTAGTGGGTTTGAGCCTGGCCCAGGCCTGCTAAACTAAACAAAACAAAAAAAAACGGGCATTGTGGCAGGCACCTGTAGTATGAGCTACTTGTGAGGTTAAGGCAAGAGAATCACTTAAGCCCAAGAGTTTGAGGTTGCTGTGAGCTGTGATGCCACTGCACTCTACCGAGGGCAACACAGTGAGACTCTGCCTTAAAAAAAGAAAAAAGAAGGCTCAGCGCCTGTGGCTCAACGGGCCCAATCCAGCCCAGGCTCGCCAAACAAAAATGACAGCTGCAACCAAAAAATGGCCAGGCATTGTGGCGGGTGCCTGTAGTCCCAGCTACTTGGGAGGCGGAGGCAAGAGACTCGCTTGAGCCCAGCAATTGGGGGCTGCTGTGAGCTGTGACACCACAGCACTCTATCCAGGGTGACAGCTGGAGGCTCTGTCTCAAAATAAAGAAAGAAAGAAAGAAAGGAAAAAAAAAAAGAAAGAAAAGAAAAAAGAGGCTCAGCGGGCTAAGGCGCCAGCCACGTACACCTGAGCTGGTGGGTTCAAATCCAGCCCGGGCCCGCCAAACAACTACGATTACAACCAAAAAATGGCTGGGCATTGTGACGGGCGCCTGTTGTCCCAGCTACTTGGGAAGTGGAGGCAAGAGACTCGCTTGAGCCCAGGAATTGGAGGTTGCTGTGAGCTGTGATGCCACAGCACTCTATCCAGGGTGACAGCTTGAGACTCTATCTCAAAAAAAAAAAAAGAAAGAAAGAAATCCAATGTACATATAAAGACATAAGTTATAAGTAAAAGGAGGGGAAAACACCATGTAAATACTTATCAAAAGACAACATTAACATCAGATATTTTCTATCACAGTACAGTCATATAGGTAACAGTTAAAGAAGAAAAAAATAAAAAAGAAGAAATAATGACACAAAGCTACTATGATTACAGTAAAGATTTGAATTAATTTGCATTTAATTAGGCACACAAATATTTACATACATACCAAAAACCAGTCTATACCTGAGTGAGAGGTGTTGGCGTTGTCTATCCTGTCCCCACAGAGTAGATCTGCAGACCCTCTGTAAGAATGGGATGAAATTTGCTGATTCAAGGGTCCAATAATTAAGACATTATTTCCAGCTAGGTAGGCTGTATTAGAAGATGGTTATCAAAATTCTACCAGATCACCCTCCTGAGTTAGCCATCCTTTTGTCTTTGATTGTTATTCAATTGATAAGAGAAGCTGGTATGTGAAGATAACCCAGTATCAGTCTCTCTAGACTCTTTGTCTACCACTGGAGTTTCTACAATCACTGTTGAAAATAGTTTCTACTGGGGACACGGTGGCTCACACTTATAAATCCTAGCACTCTGGAAGGCCAAGGTGGGTGGATTGCTTAAGCTGAAGAATTTGAGACCAGCCTGAGCAAAAGCAAAACCTCAACTAGCTGGGCCTTGTGGTACATGCCTGTAGTCCCAGCTACCTGGGAGGCTGAGGCAAAAAGATAACTCTGAGCCCAAGAGTTTGAGGTTGCTGTGAGTTATGATATCACAGCACTCTACTCAGAGCAACAGAGTAAGACTCTGTCCAAGAAAAAAAAAATAGTTTCTTTATTTTATCTATTTTTTATTGAGACAGAGTCTCACTTTGTTGTCTTTGGTAGAGTGCTACGTATGACATCATAGCTCACAGCAACCTCCAACTCTTGGGCTCAAGCAATTCTCTTGCTTCTGCCTCCCCAGTAGCTGGGACTACAGGCCCCACAACAACATCCAGCTTTTTTTTTTTTTTTTAAATAGTACTTTTTTTTTCTTTTTTGCAGTTTTCTTTGTTTTTGGCCAGGGGTGAGTTTGAACCCGCCATCTCCGGTATATGGGGCCAGCGCCCTAGTCCTTGAGCCATAGGTGCCACCCAACACCCAGCTTTATTTTGTTTTTTGTAGAGTTGAGGTCTTGCTCTGACTCAGGCTGATCTAGAAGTCCTGAGCTCAGGGCAATCCACCCACCTCGGCCTCTCAGAGCGTTAGGATTATAGGCATGAGCCACCATGCCCAGCCAGAAAATACTTTCTATTAAATCATTCAGTGTACCCTATAAGGTCCTGTCTTGAAAAACCAGTGTTAAGCTCTACTTATTTTCTAACAGGTTTTCATGCTATTTTCCAGGCTCCTGCTGCAGGTAATAAAGGAATGTAATGAAAGACTACTCCAATTTCCTTATGAAAATTTAACCATGAAATAATTCCATGCAATTTTTAGAAAAAAAAAATGTATCAAATTTCAATTATAAAAGAAGTTTTAAAAACTGGATTTAGGCTCGGCGCCTGTGGCTCAGGCTAAGGCGCCAGCCACGTACACCTGAGCTGGTGGGTTCAAATCCAGCCCGGGCCCGCCAAACAACAATGGTAGCTGTAACCAAAAAATGGCTGAGCGTTGTGGCGGGTGCCTGTAGTGCCAGCTACTTGGGAGGCAGAGGCAGGAGACTCATTTGAGCCCAGGAATTGGAGGCTGCTGTGAGCTGTGATGCCACAGCACTCTAGACAGGGTGACAGCTTGAGGCTCTGTCTCAAAAAAAAAACAACTGGATTTAGAAACTCTTTGATAAAGACTAGGGAAACTGTCATTGACATTGTTTGGAAAAGTTCAAATCATTCTTCCACTGCTCTCACACCACCCCAACAATCAACACAGGAAACTCAGTAATCAAATGTGTGGAGGTTTTTCCCCACCACCAAGCGAGCAATCATTTCTGCAGCAGACACCAGCTGGTATCATTCAATTCAATTCCAACACTATCTACCTAGCAATAGAGTCAGATCACCCAAGTTGAAGGTTCAGTCCCCAAGACTGCCTCCCACCCCACTTTCAGACACCAGTGGCAAGTCCAGACCTCCAAAACTTCTGACAGGCCTGCTTTCAATTTGGGGTTCTGAAGACACTCGCCAACACCCCCCACCTCCGCCACCACACCCCCGTCTTTGGGTTCAATTCATTTGCTACAGCAGCTCACAGAACTACAGGAAATATGTACATTTACTAGTTTATTATTAAGGATATTACAAAGGATACAGATGAAGCAGCATAGATCAAGGCATGGAGGAAGGGTCCTGGAGCTCCAAACACACCCACAGTGAACCTCCCTTCAGGAACTTCCACATGTTCAGCTATTCAGAAGCTCTCTAAACCCTGTCCTTTTGAGTTTTTAAGGAGGCTTCATTACTTAGGCATGATTGATTAAGCCACTCTTCCCTCCTTGAAAGTTGGGGGTTGGGGTTGAAAGTCTTAACCCTCTAATCCAGCTCTAATCTTTCTGTTGACCCCATTCATTAGCTACCTAGAGGCAGGCAGTCAGCCAGTAGTCAACTCATTAGTATATAGAAAGACATCTCTTTGGAGATACTGAGGATTTTATGACCCAAATGCCAGGAAATGAAGAAGAAAACCAAATAAGCATATATTTCACAGTATCACAGAGAAATACCATATGACAAAATCTTAACTGTGGTGAAAACCTAGAACACTTATTTATACATCTGTGAGTTTTATATTTTGCACAATAAGTTAAATATAAGTTCAAGCATTATGTTACATGCTTGAACTGAAAAAATAAATATATTCTTCTTTGTATCAAATAACACAAATTACGTGGCCCTTTGTATTTGTTTTTTAACCTAGAATATAAGGAAATTCCAGGTTAAATTCAGCTCTCAATCATAGTAGGTAAGAAATCCTCATTTCAACAGTATTTGTTCCCTAGTCTTTTATCTGGCTTTGGTTTTGTATTTCTTTTCTTTTCATAAATTTGGCCAAGTGGTACAGTTTTCTATTTCTTTTTAATAACCTCATGTCAAAGATCTTTAACTAGAAACTGCCACAGTTTATAGTTTAGAAAGTGATCATTTGATTTTATAATTAATTACAGTGTTACATAACATGTAATACCAAAAAACAATTGTTAATTACCTGTGAACCATTCTCTTTATGGTACTGTGTACATATTGTATACAAATAACTAAACTTTATAAATCACAATGATAAAAGAAACTTAACAGAAACAATAGTCACCTGTCAAGAAATAAGCGAACATCACACTGTCAAAAGCCACCTCATCAAAAACTGGTCAGGTACTAAGAAGACGAAGTCTTGGTGGCAAGGCCTAATTCCATTTGCCTGTCTTGGCCATGTAATCTCTGCAACAGAGTGAGAGATAACTGATCAAAAAATAAACTAAGTAGCAGTATTATTTCCCTTTATAAAAATCTAAATTTTACACACCCATCAGGGGCAGCCCAACGACTAAGAAGTTACATCACACCCACAGGGGAGATTAACTGAAGCAACCAGCCCAAACCAATCAGAGAACTAAATTTGTCATCTCAAATCATGATCACTTGGGCAACTCCAAAGTGCTCAGTCCCCAGAACCAGGTCCTGAAAACACTAACTTTTTTAGAAAGACATCTGCAACCTAAAGACTACAACAGGAAGCACAGAAGTCTGGAAATTTCCTCTACGAAGAAGTTCCAAGAAGATCAGTCACATTAACTGGTATATGTGTTTGCTCTGCAATAAAAATATGTCACAGCCAAATAGGGAAGGAGGACAAGGGGAGAATAAGATTAGACAGGCTGGTGGTTTTCCACGTGTTTACTAAGAAAGGAAAATCTAGTAGAACAACCCCGAATGGCCGTCTGAAGGCAAAGTCAGGAGGCAAAAGCCACTGCCCCATGGGACCTTAGTAACATGGGCAGCCTCGGCACTTTCCTAAAGGGCTCACAGCCAGCAAAAAGAGGTGGAGGCTTTCTAGTCTGTTCCTTCCAGATCTGAAACCAGGGAGCAGCTCTCAGCGATAAGACACAGATGGCCGGGCTTTCTTCTAAGGCCACGCTAGAGGAGCTGGCTGCGGTTTACCTCCCAATTAAGGGCAGAGATTAAGTTCTTTTTAACTGTGTCACCAAGCACACAGCCCTGTGCACATGAGGGGCACTCAAGACTACATTAAATTAAAAGCTGATTCCGATTTATGCGGATCATTACACAACATGTTTGCTTAGTGCCCAGCAAAGAATTTTCAGAACGTCTCACATGTCTCTCCTGCCATTTATGACACGAGATGGTCCACAAGACAACAGGACGTGGAGACATTCAAAAGCGCCGTAACAGAGGCTCAGCATACTCAGGTGCAACAGCCCCACGCAGGACAGACTCCTGCAGCGGCCCCAGGAAACCTGACGCACAAGTGCCCTGAGCGCACGGCTCCCTCACCCTCCATGTCACCCTCCAGTGTCTTTCACACACCGCGCAGCTTTTCCTTCCTGTGCTCACACTCACACACTAGCTCACAGTCACAGTCTCACACTCAGGGCCACTCTCTCTGAGTCTGTCACACTCACGGAGTCACCCTCACATCTCAGGCCTCTCTCTCTCTCTCTCACACACACACTCACACTCACAACCTCTCCCTCACACTCAGGGTCTTGCGCGCTCACAAAGTCATCACACTCAGGTCTCTCACACAGACTTCTTCACACACACGGTCTTACACTCAGGGTCTCCCACACTCCTGGGGTCACCCTCTAGCTCCAGGTCCCTCTCCTACACACAGCGTCCTCTCGCGCAGCCCCGGCCCACCGCTTCCGGCCCGCATCCCCCCGCCGGCGGCGGCGGCGACACAGAGGGCTGGCCTAGTACAGGACGTGGCCCCGGCCCCGGCCCCGCTCCCCGGCGAGACCGCCCCCGGCCCAGCCTCGCCCGGCCCGTTACCTCCGGTGTCCAGGCGCCGCCGGGATGCTCGGTCGCGCCGCCGCCACGACCGCCGCGGCCACTCAGGCCCCGCCCCGCCACGTCACCGCCGCCGGATCGCGACAGCGCGCTCCGCGTCGGGACAGTGCTTCGCGGGGGTCCAATGGTGCACCCGCTTCCGGGCTTCAGGGGCTGCCGAGGTCACCGCGATCCGGGGCCAAGGGCACAGCCGCTGCGCCTAGTCGGCCTCGCCGGACCCGCGTGGCCGTGACCTGGGCCAGCCACCCTCGCGCCCCGGAGTCACAGGGGGCCTCCTAGGGCCTCCACAGAGGGACGTTCCTGCCGGGAGCGCTAAGCAGCCCGTTTCCATTTGGCCCCTGGCCTGGGCTCTACTCTCAGAAGGGCCCCACAGCTCACACTAGAGCTCCAGACAACCTCCACACCAGGTCCCTGCTGACTCTGCCTAGGGACCCCAGGAAGACACACACTCCCAGGACTTGTCCTCTCACACGCACAGCTCAGACTCAGCCACGGAGGCCCCATGGCTTCCCTAGCCAACCCCCGGCCTCCGTCTTCATCTTGTCTGACCCTGGTGACACCCCTCCAGAGGGACCTGCGCCTTTCTGTTCTCTTCTCCTCCCTCTATGTGCTCCTACATCTTCCCCTGGGACTCCCTAGCCTCTGGTAGCTCTGAGACATCATCTGGGGCCCCCTGACCTCATGGGCCCCCAAACCCTCCTCCACCTTAGTATCCCGTACACACCTCAAGCACTGACTCTGTCCTGACTATGCAGCGTTTTCCCCCAGCCCTATGTCCACAACTGTATATCCTCTAGTTCCAGATCACACCCAAACCTCTGCTTCCCACACCCAGTGACCCAGCCAGAGACAGCCACCATCCCTGACCCCCACCCACCCACCCACAGGGCCTGCATCCCATGCTCCCAGTCTGCTTCTCCCACTTGCAACAGCCTCCCAATCCCCATGCTCTTCCCCTCTATGCCACCCCCACAGGGATGCTCCTAAAATACAGACTAGAAATATTTGCATTGGTAGAGTTTGACCCTTTGCCTCCCAGATCAGTTCCTCCAGCCTTCCCAGTTGGACAGAGGGATGACTCTGAACAATGTATCACTCAGTAGCAGCCAGTCCGCTGGTCCTTGCAAGGGCTGCATGCAAGATCTGCTGGCTACCAGACCTTTGGCTTTGCTGTCTCACACCCAGTTGTAGCTACACATCAGCTGAAAGCCCACCATGCACCAGGCACTGAATCAGGTATCCTTCACAGCACTGCTCCTTAAAACTATCCATGGGGAGTCGGCGCTTGTGGCTCAAAGGGGTAGTGCGCTAGCCCCATATGCCGGAGGTGGTGGGTTCAAACCCAGCCCTGGCCAAAAACTACAAAAAAAAACTATCCATGGGGGCCAGATCCAGGGGCTCAGGCTTATAATCATAGCACTCTGGGAGGCTGAGGCAGGTGGATTGCCTGAACTGAGGAGTTTAAGACCACCTGAGTAAGAATGAGGCCCCATCTCTAAAAAATAGGCAGGCATTGGGCAGCACCTGTGGCTCAGTGAGTAGGGCACTGGCCCCATATACTGAGGGTAGTGGGTTCAAACCCAGCCCTGGCCTAACTGCGACAAAAAATAGCCAGATGTTGTGGCAGGCTCCTGTAGTTCCAACTACTTGGGAAGATGAGGCAAGAGAACTGCCTAAGCCCAAGAATTGGAGGTTGCTGTGAGCTGTGACGCCACATCTCTTCCAAGGGTGATAAAGTGAGACTGTCTAAAAAAAAAAAGAAAGAAAGAAAATAGGCAGGCGTTGTGGTAAGTGGCTGTAGATCTAGGCTACCTGGGAGGCTGAGGCAAGAGGATCCAAGTATTTAAAGTTGCTGTGAGCTATGACACCATGGCACTATACCCACGGTGACAAAGTGAGACTCAGACTCAAAGAAAAAAAAAAAAAGAAAGAAAGAAAAAGTAGCCAGAGCCGGATGCAGTTACTCATGCCTATAATCCCAGCACTTGGGAGGCCGAGGGGGGTGGACAGGTTTGAGACCAGCCTGAGCCAGAGAGAGACCTCATCTCTAAAAACAGCCGGGCGTTGTGGCAAGTACTTGTAGTCCTAGCCACTTGGGAGGCTGAGGCAAGAGGATTGCTTGAGCCCAAGAGTTTCAGATTGCTGTCTGTTAGGACACCATAGCACTCCACCCAGGGCAACAGCTTAAGATTCTGTCTTAAAAAAAAAAAAAAAAAAACTAGCTAAGCATTGTGGCATTCCTATAGTCCCAGCTACTTGGGAGAGGAGGATAAGACAAGAGGATCTCTTGAGACTAAATTTGAGGATGCTGTAAGCTATCTATGGCTCTCAAATCCCAGGATCCCAGAGTGAGACTCTGTCTCAAAAAGAAAATGAAAATAAAAAAATAAAAAATAAAAATAGAAAAACTAGCCAGGCCTCATGGCAGTTGCCTGTAGTCTCAGCTGCTTGGGAGGCTGAGGCAAGAGGATTGCTTGAGCCCAAGAGTTGGAGGTTGCCGTGAGCTACAATGCCATGGTACTCTACCCAGGGTAAGAAAGACTGACGCACACAAAAAAACCTACCAGTGGTGGGAATTGCCCCCATTCTTCAGAGGAGGAAATGTGGCCTCAAGAAGGGCAGGCGTCTCCCCAGGCTACCTGACAAGAGCTGGGACTTGCACGTGGGTCTGCTGGTCCTGAAACCTGCTCTGACTCCATGTCTTCTCTGTGCAGCCAACACCGGGCTGAAACAGGGCAGGAGTAGCTATGAGGCCATCACAGGTGGTACTAGAGGTGGGTGGGTCTCAGTGCCGAGCTAGAAGTCAGGTTGGACAGGGATTGGGGGCGAGGCTCCTTTTCATTTGATCCTGTTATCTGAGCCACAGCTGGTTATCTCACCCCATCTCTGGGCCACCCCTTCCTTTCTGGTTGGGTAGTTAGCTGTATAGGGTTCAGAGCGCCCTCTCCTGGCCTGTGATGTAGCAAAGCCTAGGACCAGGCTGGTGGGGCTCAGGTGAAAAGACAGGAACTAGGGCTCCAACGTGTACTAGCTGCATTGGCCCCTGACTCTGGGCCACAAAATTCAGCCCCGGACCCCATCCCTACCCATGTTTCCTTGTTTCTGTCTCTGTTTCTCTGTCTTCTCTATCTCCAGTAGCTCCCCAGTCTCTCAGTCCCTGTGTCTGCCCATCTCCTTCTGTCCATACCAGTCTCAGCCTAGTCTCTTTTCCTCCCTCAGTCTCTCTCTGTCCCCAAAGAGGAATATATGTGAGGCAGATGAGCTGGAAAAGCAAAATCTGGTGAGTCAGCAGAAGGAAAAGGGTAGTATTCTAAAAAAGAACTCCAGGTTGGCTTGGCGCCTGTGGCTCAGTGGGCTAGGGCGCCAGCCATGTACACCTGAGCTGGCGGGTTCGAATCCAGCCCGGGCCTGCCAAACAACAATGACGGCTGCAACCAAAAAAATGGCCGGGCATTGTGGCGGGCACCTGTGGTCCCAGCTACTTGGGAGGCGGAGGCAGGAGACTCGCTTGAGCCCAGGAATTGGAGGTTGCTGTGAGCTATGATGCCACAGTACTCTATCCAGGGTGCCAGCTTGTGGCTCTGTCTCAAAAAAAAAAAAAAAAAAAAATTCCAGGTTCAA
>CAUYON010165599.1:0-11406 GCA_963573935.1 Arctocebus calabarensis
GGGTGCCTGTAGCCCCAGCTACTAGGGAGGCTGAGGCAAGAGAATCGCTTAAAGCCCAAGAGCTGGAGGTTGCTGTGAGCAGTGTGACGCCACGGCACTCTACCCAGGGCGATAAAGTGAGACTCTGTCTCTACAAAAAAAAAAAAAAAAAAAACCAAAACAAAATATCAGAATGTCTGCTTAGTAACTAGGTGAAGAAGAAGAAGAAAAATAGTAAGACACAGGAAAAGATGTCGCCATTGCTGGAGTGGTACCAAAGACAGAAAGAATGGGCACAGGTCCTTTGGGCAGTAATGATGCAAGCTTGGGGCATGTAGTGAGGATGTCCATTCTGAAGAAGATGACAAGGTCTCTGGGTCCTTTTCTTCCAGGCAACCCTGGCTGGCGTAGCCAAAAGAAGCCTTCTATAACATGGAACACAACTCCCTAGAATTCTACATTATGATGTGAGGGACAAAACGGCACCTTTGTCTTATTAGTATCTCAGCAGTACTAGGTCCTTTCACACTATCTGAACATCACCCACTTTGCCATCTCATACAGTTAATTCCAGGTAGACAATAGGCACTTCTTCTTTCCTTCTACACATTTTACTCTAGTTTCTCATTTGTAAATGAATATATATTCTTTTTATAGTTAGAAAAATGATTCTCTTTATATAATATCAGTCATTTTTATGCTAACATTTTAAGCATGCAATTATTATGTGCTAGACATTTTGCATATACTAAGATCTCAAACCCTTTTAACACTGTAAGATATTTGCAAGCTACATTTACCACTACTTTAATTGTAAGGTACTTATCACTTCAAGACAGACTAACCCCAGTCTGTCATTCCATGGTCAGAGGTAAAGATAAATGTTGTTTTCCCATCATTTCCATAAAACTGTTTAAACATGGACACGATTTCCTTCACTCCATCATCAACCTTTTTAATATTGTCCTTATAGTCCCTGTTTATAAAGAATCAGAGGAACAAATTAATTTGGAAAAATCAAATTTATTCAATTTGGACTCATTATATTCAAAGTCAGTAACTCCTGAAATGCTTTTAGATTTCATCTTTAATATTTTCAAACTGGAGCTCTTTAGCTTACTGAAAGTATTTTTTCTCCTTTTAATAGAGCCAAAGAACTTGAAGTAGTCTTCAGAGATAGCTTTAAAAGAGGGTATTATCAAGTACATTTTAGTAAACCCTTTTTAAGACTCAAATGAAATAATTCTGACTTTCAAGTTCATGAAACTGTAATTTAAAAATGATTTAAATTACACTGATTAATTTAAAAATAAACTATAGTGGTCTGTCCACATTAATAGCTAAATCATTGTTTCAAGTATAAAGTATTTTCATCCCAAGTGTTTGGGATATAAAATAGAATAGAATATGATTTAAAGAAATTATATATAAATTTTCCACACCATTGAACAAGGTTGGTTTGGAATGAATACTCCATTAACTGAAACAGTGCATCATATTAAAGAAGGGGAATGTGTGAGGTATTTGTTACTGGCAGCTAACCCGATAGGCTTTACAGAAACAGGGTGATCTAAACCACATTCAAAATAAATGTAAAACATGGTTTCTTCTTTTTTCTTATGGTCTACAAAAGTGACAATATTTGCTGTTAGTATATATAAAGAATGCTATCGTATTATAGTATATAAATTTTCTAAATACAATTAGATGGACCACACAATAGCTAATTACATCTTTTCTGATATAAAAATTAAAACTATAAAATGCTTTTTATTTCAAGATTCACTGAAAATCTTTCTAAAATATATAAATGTTTTAGATAAAAATTTTTTCTCTGCCTTGATAAATGAAGAGTATGGAATATATGAACAGGATAAATTTCACTTATATTGGCTCGGCGCCTATGGCTCAATGGGCTAAGGCGCCAGCCGCATACACCTGAGCTGGCAGGTTCAAATCCAGCCCGAGCCCGCCAAACAACAATGACGGCTACAACCAAAAAATGGCCGGGCGTTGTGGCGGGCACCTGTAGTCCCAGCTACTTGGGAGGCAGAGGCAAGAGACTTGCTTGAGCCCAGGAATCGGAAGTTGCTGTGAGCTGTGATGCCACAGCACTCTACCCAGGGTGACAGTTTGAGGCTCTGTCCCCCCACAAAAAAAAAAAAAAATTTCACTTATATTAAGGTGCAATTTGGCCACATTAACCACTATATCATAGGACATCTCATGTAGCTACGAACACGTTATGTATTACAGTAACTATTTAATATATTAGTTCTAGTGTTATAATTACAAAGAAAACATAATACTTTGAAGTTCAAAGAGCTGTTTTCCACCAAAAGATCAAATTAAATAAAGAATGTAATTACCTTGATGATGGTCGATGAGCATGTCCATTTGTATCTAGTCCTAATAAATGTAAGAAAAAAACTACTTTCTCTTCATTTATTTTAGAAAACAAAGACTGGTTGTTTCTGGCAGCATGAAAGAAGTCCTAGATGTAACAAATCAGTTAAAAAACTTAGTTCACTTATTTAAAAAATATTGATGAAAATATTTAATTAAATTTATAACTACAAAATTAAATTATCTTATGTTGTTTAAATTTCCCCTTAAAACCTATCAACATGGTTTTTGCTATCATTTCAGACATCTACATTCAAATAATTAGTAAGCTATTTTCTTTGTTTTAATTAGGCCAAAAAAAGATTGTGGAAAGAGGATCCTGATTTCATAAAGATCTCCTAACATTGTTCATCCCATAATTTAATAAAATATAGCAGACTGAAAAAAATATTCTGTCAAGAGCCAAAAATAAGACAGTAATAGGGGTAACAGTTAAGAATGATTAATTATTTTTAATATATTCAGAGCAAGACCACTTCTCATGATCCTGTCTACAACTGCCCTAGCCTAACCATAATCTCCTATTTAGAACATTGCAAATAGACTCCTGATTACTTCCTTTGCCCCTAGAATCTGTTTTTCACATTGTGTGACACAACATATCTACTTAATAAAATATGGTTTAAAAATTATTTTAATTTCATAATGATAAACTGAATGCTAAGACAAGTGATTCACCCCACACTCACATATACATGAACATGTAAAAGTACCTGTGAAGAGTACCTTTAAATTATTTTAAATAAGTCCACGAGCTATTCCAAGATGTATCTTTGTTGTTCACATGTCTCTAACTACAGAAGATGTTAGCTTTTAACAGCAAGAGATGTTTAACTTTTAAACAAAAGTCTAAAGTATTTCAATATTTTTTCAAATAATTCTCCATTATTAAAAATGTTTTAAAAAAATACAATTGGTGCCATTAGAGGAACTAGCTCTTCAAGAATAGAATTTTTTTTAAATAACATGAAAAAGACTGAGCAACTAACGAGTTAAATTTAGAATTTGTTCTATGATGGGTAAAAAGTATTCAGCTATGTAAAAAATACTGTTTCATGCATGGACATAAAATCTGGGAAGCTATAAAATTCTAATCTGGCAGAGATCAGTCTCTCTCTCATTGTTATAGTCTCATTTTTAAAAGTTGATCTTCTGGCTACAAGAGGTAAAATACACTCCCAGTTTCGTTTCCCTAATACTCAGTATACTTATGCTATCAGTTCCTATTTGTGTTGAAAGCATCCATTCACTTCCGTACTCAATCAAGCATGGGAGACTGCAAAATGCAGGTATTCGCCTCTTCCTCCTTAGCCAAAGCCTTCAACCTTATGGGACATGGCAATACTGAGAACCTATACACTTCCCATCCTTTCTTGCAGCTACCTGAACCTTTGTGGTTGTAACTAATGAGATATTAAGTCAAATATTTCAGTCGAAAAGCTATGTGGACCTATGGCTCTTTGAAATAAATATAAATCAGAAGGAGAAGAAGTCTTTGATGCCTCATATTGTTGGCTTAACACTGAAATAATACCTGGAAATTTAGCATTATCTTGGATCATGAGATAACTTTAATGCGTGAGGCTACAGGAGAACTTTTGGAGACTGGGTCTTAATGACACTGTGGAACCACTATAGCATCCTGAACTCCATCAGTCTTTGCCTGTCTACTTCTGGCACTATCTTTACTAAGATGGAAAAAACGTTTTAAGCCTATTTTTTTCTCTTACATAGAACTGAACCTAATCAAAGTGAATATGTGTATCTATATACCAAACAATTCCTTGACAGGAATTTTAGAGTTAACAATGTGAAAAATTTAATATCTCTGCCAATAGGATGTGTATAAGTTTGAAGGCAAATATGCCAATGTATCAACATGGCAAATATGCCAATTATAGTACAGTGTGTACTATATTAATGGAATGTTATTTAAGTCAAACTCAAAGTAGAATAAAGCAAAGGAAAGCCAAAGACCTAACGGAGGGGATAAAGCATGAACTGAATTTTTAAAAATGAATAGATTCAACATGTAGGCAGTCTTTGAGAATATTATACTAAGTGAAATAATCCTATCACAAAAAGACAATGTGTGATTCCATTTATCATGATGAAGTACACAAAATAGTCAAATACATGAAAACAGAAAGTAGAATGGTGGTTGCCAATGGTTTGGGGGAGGTGCAATGGGGAGTTATTGTTTGATGCATACAGAGTTTTAATTTTGCAAGTTGAAAAAGTTCTAGACATTGGTTGCACAACCTTCTGTATGTCAATACTTAACACTACGGAATCATAGATGCTCCTTGACTTACAATGTGGTAAATAATATCTTAGGTCAAAAATGCATTTAATATACTTGACCTACTAAACATCATAGCTTGGCCAAGCCTACCCTAAATGTGCTCAGAATACTACAGATGCCTACAGCTGAGCAAAATCATCTAATAAAAGTCTATTTTACAATAAAGTCTTAAATATCTCATGTAATTTGTTGAATACTGTTCTGAAGGAGAAAACAGAATGGTCGTATAGTTCTCCTGAATGCATATCAATTTCCTACCGTCATAAAATAAAAAAAATCATAATTCAAACCATCATAAATTAGGAAAAATCATTAGCAAATTATTTTCACTTAAAATGGTTAAGGTGGTAATTCTACGTTACACATATTTTCACCCCAATTTTTCTTAAATGAGTAAAAAATTGCATGGATTTGGAAACTGTTCGATTTGAATTAGCTTGAGTCTCAGGGCAGAGCACAAAGTCCAAGTGGGAGGGGAGGGGGAAGGTAGATCGAGGGAGGGTGAATGGTGGGATCACACATATGGTGCATATTGCAAGAGTACATGTCAGATCTATTAAGTACAGAGCATAAATGTCTTAACACAATAATTAAGTAAACAAGATGAGGTGTATATTAACCAGTGTTATGTAAGCATTCCTAATTCTACATGAAATCAGCACACTGTACCCCATAAATGCATTAATGATTTATATGTTTATGATTTAATAAAATTGTTAAAAATAAATAATAAAATAAATTAATTTAAAAAAAAAAAAGACCACTAACTCCTTCTCTGACCTCATACGAGACCTCACTCCCAGTCAGTGCTCCTGCCACACTAACCTACCTTCTTTCAGTTCCTCAAGCCCATTATGTTGGCTTCTGCCTTAGGTCCTAAGACTTATAGAATGCTGTTGGCCTGAAATACTCTATTCCACACAAATCTATCCTCATCCATTTCTTTGCCTCCTGTATCTTCTCAGAGATCATCTCAAAACTCTCAGGAAAGTCTTCTCTTAACTGCCCAGTCTAGATCAGAACTTTCTAAAGGTATATTCTTAGTCTGTATTTTCTTTTATACCACTTCCACTGTTGATTACTTCATATTTTTGTTATTACTTGGTTAATGTGTATATCTACCATATTTTATGAAGAAGTCACAGGCAAATTATTTTTTCTGTTCACTATCATATAACCAAGACCAGCAGTGTTGAAATAAAGGACAGAAAACATGAAAATCAGGCCAACCACCAGCTATGTCTGCCCATTCAAAAGGGAGCAAGTCTATGATTTTGGTGCAGTTTTAGTTATGCATATAAAATTAGAAGCCAAGGGCTTTTAAGTAGATGTTAACAGATTACATTAAGAACTAATGGTTTTAAAAATAATTTTCTATTTACTTAAAGGATTTTATAGGATTTATAGGATTTTAAAGGATTTTATTTTCCATGTTGACAAAAGTATATTTTAAAAGGAACGAAAAAAATTTCAAGGGAAGTTCCTGATGAAAGAAATAGGGTTTAGCAAAGAGTTTAATGAGCACTTAATTTCTGCTAAGTAAACACAAAGAAAAACAAAGAAATCCACTGAAAGTACATTTACAAACAAACAAAAATAACTATCAAGGAGTCTACAATGTCAGTTCAAAGGACATTATTAGTAAAAAGAAGTGTTAATTAAGGTCAATCAAAGAAAGCCATTTTCAATGGATGGTTTATGTATTGTTATGTGGAGATACAGAAAAATGAACTAGTAGAAACTAGAGGAAAGGAGAAAGCCAATGTTCACAACAGAGATTTTCATACAATTTGAGAACATGAATTCTACTTATATTCCTAATAACATTGTGATAATTATCACTATCAAATAGTTCAAATATTATAGTTTATTATTTAAAGTAACTCAGATATTTTATTATGACTATGTTTTTGCTTATTTAATCTGCTTATCTAATTTTTCTTTAAAGGACAAAGTTACTTTAAAACAATGTTTACTTTTTTATTACAAATGTATTACATTTGAACAGCACTTTTCTCACACAATTTGAGAACATGAATTCTATTATATTCCTAATAAAACTGTGATAATTATCACTATTAAATAGTTCAAATATTATAGTTTATTATTTAAAGCAGCAGTTCTCAACCTGTGGGTCATGACCCACAGGAACTGTATTAAAGGACCATGGCATTAGGAAGGTTGAGAACCAAAGATTTAAAGTAACTCAGATATTTTATTATGACTATGTTTTCACTTCTAACCTGCTTATCTAATTTTTCTTTAAAGGACAAAGTTTCTTTAAAACATTGTTTACTTTGTCATTATAAATGTATTACATTCGAACATTCGAACAGCACTTTTCAAAAGGCTTTAGCACATTTCACATTGTCTCCTACTGCAAGAGACTGGGGTTCTATAGTCAATGAAAGACCAGAATTTACCTAGAATGTTTCACCGAACTAGAAATGTAATGTAGGCTTCCTGAATCCTAATCTAAGGCTAATTTTACCATCAGGAACACAGAATTTTAAAAGGACACCTTTTTTTAAATTTTTTTTTAACTTCTATTAATTGGTTATTCTAGAATATATAATTTCTTAGAATTCAATCTTTTTAAAATGTGGGCTATAATACAGAAATTTTAAGCTCATCCAAGCAGAAAAGACTTAAGAACATTTTCTAGAACTTCAGGTGAAAAATATGTTTTATACATTAACCACTCAATAGCCCATACCTTAACATTATCAAAAACCCAGCTATCCAACTTTGTTGCATCATGGGCACCAAAATCCTCTCTTTTAGCATCATAACTATATGTATATACATGGTCTCCACTAGCACCTGAAAAGGAAAGTTAGGAAAAAAAAATTTTTTTTTAAATCTTTTTTCAACTATCACAGAATATGAGACAGTCATATAAAGATTTTTTGTAAATAACCAGAATTTTTCACAAAGCACTGTGTGTTATGGCAGGGAAATAGAGGACAGAAGGAATAATTAACATTTATTTATTTATTTTATGTGACATAGACTGTGCTATGTACTTTAACAGATTCCATTGCTTTTTGTCCTTACAATTACAATCTTAATTTTATAGATACATTACCTATAAGTTTAATAAACTTGCCAAAGTCAAAATCCTAACAAGCACCAAAATAAAAATAAGCACCAAAGTTTGTCTTCCTTTAAGGATTAAACTATTCAAAAGATATTTCACCTCTTATTCATACAAGATGCATATTTCTCTCAATATAAAAGAATAAATATTGCTTATTGCCAAATAATTTGAAAAGGTCAACAGATATATTAATCTTGTATATTTGCAAGATTTTGTTAAGAATCTAATCAACTGAGTGAATTCCTGGGTTAGATAGCTTCTTACAGGTAATAAGGAAGAGATATAATGAAGTAATGCCAACCTCTATAACATTAATTCAGCTCTGACATCTCTATTCAACTGCTGAGACATTCTACTAGCCACATCCCAAATAAAAAAATTTGAGCAAGGTTGTTGGGTACCATAAGAAATGGAACATTTATGTTACACCTATTACACATTCAGGCATTGGTCCTGTCCCATCAATTGTAGCCAGAAATAAGGTTAGTTTGGTAAATCATCACAACTTAATCCACCTTCACACCACCAGCCCCTCAAAAAACTAAAGTAATTTTGAAGAAGGGAATATATGAAGGGCAAGCAGTTTAAAGTTTTTTAACCTGTCCAGTATAATAATGTTCTATGAGCATTATATATAAAATTCTGAACATATATTCTGCTTTCTGAACACATAATAATCTTCAATGGCTCCAATTACTACAATCACACCCACAGCTAGTATCAAGTTACAAAAATCTATTAGTGAAATGATCATTCTGTTCCCACCAAAAAGCATTTAATGACATGAAATTCACTCAAATGATTAAAAAATATAAATAAATTTCTAATCAATAGATGACCTAACACTTGCAGAATCATGCACATATACAAATCCAATTGGTACATTCAATTTACTAAATGTCATACATTATCATACATATTAAATGTCAAAATATATAGCACCTTCATATATTAAAATAGGAATTATAAATTCCAACATTTAAATCTTTATGAAAATATCCATAAGGATCTCTAGTAATCTAGCGAAGTATAATGGAACAAACATCAATACTGTTATGATAATGAAGTTATGTGATAAGCACTATGCTAAATGTTCCACATGAATTATCTAATTGTAAAAATAAAACCATGAAATACAAATCATTATTATATTTTACCAAAAGGAAAAATGAAGTTCAGAGAGCTGTTAAGTGATAGAGCTAAATACCAATATTAGTAGTGGTATTGTGGATATACCAATATTTCAAGTACAACTAAGAAAAACACTGCCAATTAAACTGATATGTCTATCCACTGTAAGACACATCCCTATTTCAAACATATTAAAAAATGTAAAAAAAAAAAATGTAAAAGTATGTCTCAAAGTCAATAAATGCAATAATATATAAAAACTATCATGTTGATTACTTATACTATCCAAGGAAATGTAATCTGTGACACTTACCTTTGGCAAACATAGGTAAGATATCTGGGCTTCCCCAACTCCATGTATATTTGCTTTCATTAAAAAGAGAATCAAAATCTACAGGATTTTCCTTCCATCCTTTAGGGTAATTGAGGAAGAAAGCAGGCAGTAAGAATACTATTATGGACATGGTGAAATAAGCCACTACAGAAGTATTCTTCAAATAGTAACAATGATATAAGTCAGAGGACAAATGCAAAGCTAGTAATAGAGCAATTTCTTTTTATTTTATTTTATTTTTGAGATAGAGTCTCCCTTTGTCACCCTTGGTAGAGTCATGGCATCACAGCTCACAGCAACCTCAAACTCTTGGGCTCAAGTGATCTTCTTGCCTTAGCCTGCCCAGTAGCTGGCACTACCAAAATAGAACACCAAATATGCAGCCACCAAAATGCCCGGATGTTTTTAGAGACATGATCTCACTCTTGCTCAGGCTGGTCTCAAACTCCTGAACTCAAGCAGTAATAGACTGATGTTAAACATACTACATATTACACCACTAATTGTTTAAAAACTAACAATAGATAATTGACTTATTAAAATGTAGAATCAGGGCGGCGCCTGTGGCTCATCAAGTAGAGCGCTGGCCCCATATACCGAAGGTGGTGGGTTCAAACCCAGCCTCGGCTGAACTGCAAAACAGAAAAATAGCCAGGTGTTATGGCGGGCACCTGTAGTCCCAACTACTAGGGAGGCTGAGGCAAGAGAATCACCTAAGCCCAGGAGTTTGAGGTTGCTGTGAGCTGGGTGACGCCATGGCACTCTACCGAGGGTGATAAAGCGAGACTCTGTCTCTACAAAAAAAAAAAATGTTGAATCACTTTTGAACTTTGGGAGTAACATCTAGGAAAACCAAGATCTGTCCAACCACAGTCTTTCGATAGCATGGGATGATAAAAGATTGAAGATTAATGCTGGAATCAGTACCAGTGTGTTCATGTGAATAATGCATGCTAAAAACACTTGTCGTTAAGTCACTCAAAACACTTTCCACTTTGTGATATGATTCAGTGGAAAAGAAACACTATATATGAGACAAATATTTCTTTTAATAAAATTGTCTAAATAGACAATACCTTTGGCAACTGCACTGACATCTTCATAAAACCCAGCTATCAGGGCAACATGACCTGGCCGAGACTCTGTTGGCACACGTGTGTGGGATACCCCCCAGCTGCCTTCATGCATTATGATCTTCCTAGAAGATATTTTATACAGATAGTTAACATAGACTATAGTTACTCTCATAAGGCTTTAGAAAAATAAGATTATTACAGAAGTAATCAAAACCCAAAAGGTGCATATAAATGAGCACATGCATGTATAGAGACAATATGAATATGAAAAATGTTAAAAAACTGTAAAACTAGGTTAAGAGCATATACAATATTATACATATAATCCTTTCAACTTCTGTGTAAAGTTCTTAAAATATTAGGGATATAAATTCCTAAATATGAGATTAAAACAGATAAAGCTTCTTCTTCTAAAATGTATCAACATTATTTAAGTTGTATCACAGTGATTTCCAAAATTTGGGGAAGCAAAACCACCAGTGACACAATTGTAGGTAAAAGGGCAATGAGTGCTGAGCTATAAGAGAGTGAATGCATCAATAACATTTTTCAAGATGAACACTGCACTCTCAATACAAGTTGAATAAAAGTACTCGTAAGTACTGGTATATTTTCTATTAATATTGGCTTACAATAAAAGCAATTTTGGTAAAATACATACTTAATAAAATGGTTTGAGAACCACTGGACCAGATATTAAGGGAGAAATATTCTTTAACTTCTTGAGTTATGCAATAAAAACAGGACTATAGTGCTAGTGGTTAAGGCTGAGGAGTTTCATACAGGATTTTGGAGAGACTGGAGAAAAACCAAGGAGCCCAAGGTAGCTGTGACATGCCCGTTACTCAGCAAGCTGAGGCCAGCCAGCAAGCATGGGGACATATGCCTTCATTTAGCTCGTAGGGGCAGGCAAGCTAGCATAAGAAGCAGCCTTGGGGCTTGGCGCCTGTGGCTCAACGGGCTAAGGCGCCAGCCACGTACACCTGAGCTGGCAGGTTCGAATCCAGCCCCAGGACCCGCCAAACAACAATGACGGCTGCAACCAAAAAATGGCCGGGCGTTGTGGCGGGCGCCT
>CAUYON010165600.1:0-13735 GCA_963573935.1 Arctocebus calabarensis
TTGGAGGTTGCTGTGAGCTGTGTGATGCCACAGCACTCTACCGAGGTTGATAAAGTGAGACTGTCTCTACCAAATAAACAAACAAACAAAAAAAAACTATAGTTAAAACCTTGAGGGGGGGTCTTTATACCTTATATAAAATAGTCCCATTTACTTTTTTTTTTTTGCAGTTTTAGCCAGGGCCGGGCTTGAACCTGCCACCCCTGGTATATGGGACCGCCCCCCATTTACTTTTTAAGACTTAAGTGTGCCTTACATCTCCCTTATAAAGTGCATCTGAGGCTTGGCACCTATAGCTCAAGTGGCTATCTGAATGAGAGTTTATTTTTACTTATCATGCTTTGGACACATCAAGTGTCTTGTGTTCCAATAATGTTCAAAATCCTTAGCCACTAATTTTTTTTTTTTTTTTTTTGTAGAAACAGAGTCTTACTTTATTGCCCTCGGTAGAGTGCCATGGCATCACACAGCTCATAGCAACCTCCACCTCCTGGGCTTAGGCAATTCTCTTGCCTCAGCCTCCCGAGTAGCTGGGAGTATAGGCACCCGCCACAATGCTCGGCTAGTTAGCCACTAATTTTTTATACTACTGTAACACTATCTTCTGTGTCTCTGCTTTCCTCCAACATATTTTCTAATTTTTTATTTTTGAAGTGCATTATAGATGTTTCCTTCAGATCTATCAGTTTACTCCCTCTTCAGCTACGTCTAATAAACTACTTAACCTATCCACTAAGTTTATAAAATTTTAATTGGTGTATTTTCATTTTTAGAAAGCATTTTTTGATTTTTTTAGTTTATTTTGCCTTGCTCCTAGTTTTAAGCATTTCTTTTCTTTAAAACATATTAAATAGTAATTTTATGTTCTGTATATAATTCAACTATTATAAAAATTTTTCTGAATCATTCTTTTTGCTTATTCTCTTTTGGTGCTTTGTTTGCTTGTATGTTTTATAATTTTTGACTCTGGGTTGTTCATGTGTAGCAGTCTCAATGAAGAAGATCAGAAGTTGGATGTGCTACAAATAAAGTTTGAGATGCCTATTCAAGATCCAAGAGATCTGCAATTTCTAACTTCTATGTCAGATAAACACTCATTATTTTACTCAGCATTTTACTTATTTCATTGGGGAGTTATTCAGGGTTTTTATTCTGCCATAGTATCAGAAATGAAGGGCTTCTTTAACTTCTTTAACTTGTCTCTCATTTAATCCTTATGTTCTCTTTTACTAACCATTGGTACCATCCTCCAAATCTCTTCTAGTGTCCAACATCCATTTTAAAATATGAAAAAAAAAGGCTCGGCACCTGTGGCTCAATGGGCTAAGGCACCAGCCACGTACACCTGAGCTGGCGAGTTTGAAACCAGCCCGGGCCCGCCAAACAACAATGACGGCTGCAACCAAAAAATGGCCAGGTGTTGTGCTGGGCACCTGTAGTCCCAGGTACTTGGGAGGTGGAGGCAAGAGACTTGCTTGAGCCCAGGAATTGGGGGTTGCTGTGAGCTGTGATACCATAGCACTCTATCCAGGGTGACAGCTTGAGGCTCTGTCTCAAAATATAAAATAAAATAAAATAAAATATGAAAAACAAAACTACAGTCAGCACTCCAATAAATTTCTAGGCTTTTACAAAGACAGCAAGGAGACTCCTTGGAATATTCAAACATGATGTCTTTAGAACAATGACACTATCTTTAAAGCAAATAATCCTAAACAGAGCAATAAAGACAGAGACATTTTACAAATATTTATTTACAAAGAGGTGTGCCATGAAGATACCAGAAGTGTAATACTATATTCCACTACACTGCACCATGGTCTTTAGGATCTTGATTAAGATCTCACTACGCAACCTTTGAAGATGCTACAAACATGCAACCATATTAGGAGACAAATACACGAAGCCTGTGGTGGCCCTGAAGGCATTTCAACTTCATGTATTTGATTCTGAAGAAATACACGTGAATCACATTAGAAAAAACTGGAATATTCTGAACTAAGGAGCGATCTATCTGAACAGCTGCCTGGTGACAATATCAAATTTGACATTTTAGTACCTAAAGACCCAGAGCAGACTTTATGACATCTCCTCCCAAAATCATCATAATTGATTATGCTATTAGAAAGCAATTCTGAAGGTTCAAGATAAGCCTGAGCTAGAGTGAGACCCCCTCTAAAAATAGCTGGGTATTGTGGTAGGTGCCTGCAACCCCAGCTACTGGGGAGGCTGAGGCAAGAATCTGAGGTTGCTGTGAGCTATGATGCTACAGCACTCTACCCAAGGGCATAAAAAAATAAAAATAAAAATTTTAAGCAGAGACAGGGCATGGTAGCTCACACCTGTAATCCTAGCACTCTGAGAGCCTGAGGCAGGTAGATTGCTTGAGCTTAAGAGTTCGAGCAAGAGTGAGACCCTGTCTCTAAAAAAAAAAAAAAACTAATTGCTGGGCATTATGGTGGGCCTCTATAGTCCCAACTACTTGGAAGACTGAGGCAAGAGGATTGCTTTAGCCCAAGATTTTGAGGTTGCTGTGAGATATGATGCCACAGTACTCAAACTAAGAAGAGTGAAAGCCAGCTGAAATTACAAGCAAAATAAAAAATAAAATAAAATAAAAAGAAAGCAATTCTGAATAGTATTCGATTTCAGTTTCTTATTAAATAACCATTTTCATCCCTGCTTTTTAAAGCTCTTTTTCCCCCTCTAGTCATTTGAATTATAAATGCTAACTCCTACTTAGTATTCAGTATTTCTAAGTATTTCAGAGATTCCCTTCTCACATACCTAAAGGTGGTATAAAATCATGCCGAAAATACAATAATAGTTCCTATATGGCACTGAGACATGTAAATGATACAGCATGGCAGAGCAGCCCAAGCCAATAACATAGATGGGGATAAGCATGTTGGAATTCTCATCTCCCTTACACAAAGAAACTTGTTCTTAACTGAAAATCTGCAACATGACTGATGCTCCTATTTAATAACCAAGAGGTTTTATAGATAAGGAAAGTAGGGCTGAGGGACAACTTCTCCAAAATGAAGGAGTATTTTTCAGAAAATGACAGAAGAATCCTATCTAATAAGAACATACTGACAGAATATGCAACCCTTCATTTGCACTACAACACACTGCCTCAATTAGAATTTGAAGATAGAAGGGAACTTCTTCAAGGGCATTTAGAATGTATCTTATTGCCCAGATGAGAAAGCAGAGATATAAAGTACTAACACAACTTACCCAAAATAGCATGTCGGGCCAGTATAGAGACTAGAATCCTAAGCTCATCACTCCCAGGCCAATAGCCTCCCGGTGGACTACATCGAAGGGAGTACTCAGAAATCCCCCAAATAAATTTAATCTAGATTGATGTTAATTTAAGGCAATCAAGCAAAGATAGAGTAGCACTTCTGTAGTGTCTTCTGGGGATCTTGTCAAAACACAGGTTCAGATTCAGAGGTCTAGAACAGGTCCTGAGATTTTGCATTTCTATTGACCTCCCAGTTGACTCTGAGGTTGCTGATCCCCAGATCATACTTTGAGTAGCAAGGCTGTAAGTATTCTTTTTTTTTTTTTTTTTTTGTAGAGACAGAGTCTTCACCCGCAGTAGAGTGCCATCGTGTCAAACAGCTCACAGCAACCTCCAACTCCTGGGCTTAGGTGATTCTCTTGCCTCAGCCTCCCAAGTAGCTGGGACTATAGGTACCCACCACAATGCCCGGCTATTTTTCTGTTTTGCAGTTTGGCCGTGGCTGAGTTTGAACCCGCCACCTTCGGTATATGGGGCCGGCGCCCTACTCAATGAGCCACAGGTGCCTGCAAGGCTGTAAGCATTCTTAAAGCTGAGTAAAGTGGAAATAGGCCTATGATACATTCCTGTATATTTAAAATAGTAGGAAGCAATGACAGAAGGGTAATATGGCATAGTATGACTGAAAGAGCTCCTGCAATGTCCTAGGTCTGATGTTGTCTATTGGTTATTCCAGTGTCTGTTCATCTTTTCTCTCCCATGTCTGCTTCTATTATGTATCCTGGAAATGTTAAATATTTGCTTTTTCAGGCTCCCTAGCAGCTGAGGGTAACCATGTGATCCAACTCTAGCCAATGAGATTAAAGCAAATGTTGCTGGGGTCTTTTGGCAAAGGGAACTCTTTGTTGCAGACAAGGCTGGGATTGTCCCTCCACTCTCCTTGCCTTGAATGAGAACTTGACACGTAGAATCACAACACCCATTCTGTTACCACAAGGCAATAAGCCAATATGAAAAGAATGGGAGAGCAGAAAGATGGCAAGAGCCTGAAGCTTTAATAACAAAACTGAACTCCTGCACCAGCCTGGACTACCTACCCCCAAACTACTGTGAAATAAACTACTGTGCATTGCTTAAACCATTCTGTTATTACCATTGCCTACACCATTCTGTTATTAGTTTCACTGAAACTTCTGGTTAGATAGATGCTTCCTTTCTTTCCAGTCACTTCCTCGGTCTGGTTTTGTCTTTATTGACAATCCCCAGCTTTTAATACTCTATTTGTATGCGCTAACAACAGTCTCATTAAGGACCTTCTAACTGCCAAGCATAAGGGTCTCTTTTCTGCCTTTATCCTTTGTCATTTGACTGTTGAGCATCCCATCTTCTTCTGTTCAGTGACTTGCAAAGCTCTACTGTAGTCTGGTCCTCCTCCTCTGCCTCTACTGCTTCTCTCTGGCTCCTCTGCCTTTGTTCCTGGCCCAGCTTTTATCTGCATGTTCCCCAAAATTCTATCTTTGCTCCTGTTTCTTTCTCACACTTCATAATCTCCTTATGTACTTTCATCAGCTCTCACATATTCAAACACCTGCAACCCTTCCTTTAAATAGTTGTAAATAATAGTTAGCATGCTTTTTTCCAAAATGGAAAAAGCATAAAAGTCTTAAAAGGCAGTGATGTAACAAGAAGTGGGCTTCCTTCTCCTACATAGCCAGACCCAACCTAAGCAAAGAGTGTCTCTGGCAGCAGCTTACCTCTTAGGGAACAAGGGCCAAAGGCAAAAGTTGCACAAAAATAAGCTATGTTTGGTCTTGCTTCATGTAGCCATCACAACTTCTATTAAGTTGTATATCTCTGGATAAATATGGAATCTATAGCAAATGTGTGTGTCTCTATGCATGTGTATGTGTGTGTTGTGGGTGTATAGTCAATTCTAGTCCAGCCAAACTGTAACCCCACCTGAGAGACTACATACTTGATTTAGATCTCTAGTATGGAATTATGATACTGTATTAAAGTTATTTCTTCACATTTGCTGTCTTCACTACAATGTGAGCTACTTGCTGAAGTCAGAGGCTATATCACTTTTTATTTAGTATTGGTGAAAAGAATGGACATTTATTTGATGGAGTACTTTAGAGCTATGGAGGACAAATGAGTTACCTGTATGAACTCTTGAGATTGTCTCTAGCCCTGTGACTTCCAAAGGCAACACTTGTAGTTCGAGTGAGAGATTATATGTAAGTATTAATATCACTTACCCTCACAGTGTATGTTCTACCGCCAACTCTGTCGCGAGCTTCCAAAACCAAAACGTTAACTTCATGTTCAGACAGGAGTTTGGCAGCAGACAGTCCTGAAGGGGGAAAAAAGGGAGGAACATGTTAACATCTAAATGCTAGACATCCAAGATTTAACACATCAAATGAATATAGGGCATCACACAAAATCCAATGATCTTGCTGTCTTTCTAATAAATTTTTTTATCACATTGTGACTAATTAAGGCATCAATTTTATCATCCATCATAAGGGATACCAAAATGACCAGTTGAGTTGTCTTGCATTTCAGGTTGGTTAACAGAAATGAGATGTAATAATTCTAAAATGTATATTTTGTTTTCTAGTGACAATCACATTTAGAGAATTTTTTGAGGCTCTTAATCAATCCCCATTATATTCCTCTTCCAGACATCTTGATAGTAAAAAAGAAGAGTATGTTTTCCTGAAAACTTTCCCTGGGTAAACCAGGCCTTAGTGGCTTTTCTCAACTTGAAACCCTCATATAATCACTTCCTTGGATGTATAACTGGACTACATGCTTGGTAGATCTTGTTTCCCTCCCTGATTCCTACCCAAAGGTAGGAACCATGCCTTATACTTTATTCATTGACTCCAACACAGCTGTGAACAGGTAAGTAAAACCTCTAAATAAAAGCTTTCAGAAGAGAGTATTTGGCGGCGCCTGTGGCTCAGCGAGTAGGGTGCCGACCCCATATACCGAGGGCTGCGGGTTCAAGCCCAGCCCCAGCCGAACTGCATCAAAAATTAGCCGGGCGCTGTGGCGAGCGCCTGTAGTCCCAGCTACTCGGGAGGCTGAGGCAGGAGAATCGCTTGAGCCCAAGAGCTGGAGGTTGCTGTGAGCTGTGACGCAACGGCACTCCACCGAGTGCGATAGATAAAGACTCTGTATCAAAAAAAAAAAAAAAAAAACCAAAACCCAAAAAAAAAAAAAAAAAACTCAAAATAATAATACCAGAAAAGTTGAGAAAGTGTTGTAGATCAATATTTTATTAATGGTGCATGCTATCAGCACTATTAATCACTGATGTTGACCTTGATCAGATCACCTGGCTAATGCAGTGTTTGTCAAGTTTCTCCACCATAAAGTTATTCCTTTTCCCCTTTTCCATAATATACTCTATGGAAAGAAGGCTATGCATAGCCCACACTTAAGCAGTGGAGAGTATGTTCCACTTTCAGAAGGGTGGAGGATCTACATACGATATTTGGAATTCTTCTGCTCTGGGTATTTGTCTCTCCTCCCCATTTATTTATCAAATCATTTATTTATATCAGTATGGACTCACAAATACTTATTTTATACTTTGGATTAGAATGTGATACTATGATATTTATTTTGTTACTCAAATTGTTCCAGCTGTGGTCATTGAAAGGTCTTTCAGTTAGTTGGCTCCTGTGCCCCTTTGACATACGCCCATCATTTTGTGTGCGTGGTGTGTATAATTCTTTACTATCTGGTACAACAGGATACTCCTGCCCCCAACCTTAGAATCAGCCATTTCTCCAATGAGCTGTGGTCCCCTTTATTGGAGAATAGTATTAGAAACAAAGATCGAGGTTCCAGGTGTGCTCATTGTAACTTGGGTGCCATTGCTTCTAGGAACTCTCAGCTACAGTGTAAGGAAATTATGTATGCATACATTTATTTTTAAATTGACATTTAGTTTTGCACTTCAAATTGCTATCTTAATACTTATCTTTGTAATTAATGTTACAAAAAAATGAAGTAGACTACAGATAAACATAATATAAGGGGGGGAAATGCTAGTTAGAATAATAGAGTAAAAGAAAAATAAGAACGGCATCAGGGAAAAGACTAATAAAATCATATAAATGATGTGTAGATTTGTATACAAGTGGTTGATAAGAGGAACTATTCCAAGTGAATTTAAAACTCAGTATTTGACGGTTCATTTCTAATGGTATGTACCCTAAGATAAAAAAGCTGCAAACATTTCTCTCAATAATAATTTGGTTGGTTGTAGTATTATTGTTGTTATCCTGAAGCTGTTAAGTATGTAGCATGGGATAAAACAATTGAGTAATCAGGTAGGTGTTGTTGAGATGCAATATTTTGGGCCTGGGGATAAGGAAATTGAAGTGTTAAGAACGATGAAATGAAGTAATAACCCTATGGTGCTAAATGTGAATTGAAATTATTGGTATGATCTCTGGATATAGTCTATATTTTTAAAAAAGTAACATTTCTGGTAAATGAAGAGGCCTAGAAAAAAAATAACTTAACCAGTAGCAGTGAACACTCTGAACACCCAGATTGTGGTTTCTAAAAATTCAATTCCCACTACAATAAACCATGGCTTGACCCTATTTCAGATCTGAGGAAGAGGTATAAAATAAGCCTGGAATATTAAGTTATACCAGAAAGCAAGGAGGCTGTCAAAAACTCCTAGAATTATGTCAATAGGACTCAGGAACCTACCCATATATACCCTCAGTAGCCAAAGACAGAATAATTTGAGTATCAAAGATAACAACTGCAATGGCTTAACTCCATGAATTCATAATAATCCTAAACAAACACAAAAATTCTCATTGGCTACCTTTGGAAAATGCTAGGGAACCAACTTATCATTTTGAAAATGATAAACAAAGGAAAGAATCTAACATTCATCCTATCTTTCCTATTTATACTGAATCTCAAAGCAACCAAATAGCTAATGAAGAGAGATTTCTCTGTACAAAAGTATGCCAGCTAGGGCGGCGCCTGTGGCTCAAAGGAGTAGAGCGTTGGCCCCATATGCCAGAGGTGGCAGGTTCAAACCTAGCCCCGGGCCAAAACTGCAAAAAATAAAAATAAAAAGTATGCCAGCTAGTAAGTAAAGACTAGAATAACTAGCATGTCAGCATTTTGAAACTTCTAATGAATTAATGGATCTAGCATAATGGTCATCAACAGCTGTTAACACCACATACAAAAAAAAGAGATAACTAGATGTTATCTGCCTCCGGTTGGAAGCACATACCACTACCTATTAATAAGTTTTGCAAACTAGAAGGACAGATGGATGGACAGACGGAAGGTAGGAGGGCACAAATTAAATTCTCATGTGAACAAGCCTCTATATGTGATACCTAGGGGTCAGAGGGACACATTAAATAACACCACTAGGATGTAGTCAACACAATCCAGATTGTAGAAAATCATACAGGATCACTTGGACTTTTTTTTAATTGTCTACTCCTGCTCTCTTTCCCTTTTATCATTCACAGGTTTTTTCTACAATAACTCTCTTAGACTACTAGTTCTGTCTTAATGCCTGCTCTCAGAGGATCTGAGCTGACACAGCATTTTATTAATTTATAAAATAGTATGGGATGTACACAGGTAGAATCAAGGATGAGTTTGAGTCTCTAAGATCTAAAACACAGAGTCTAAACCATATCCAGCACTGCTATCTGCTAATGTTTGTGTGCAATTTTGACCCTTTTAAATACACTACCCTTACTTTGATGATAACTATCAAAGATTTAGGTATACAACAAATCTTCGGGAACTGCTCATAAAGAAATGCATCCCCTAACAGTTATATAAATTCAAACCAATATCTGACGATCTTGGTGCAATCTATTTTCTGGAACAAAGCCAAAGGCTTCTTGTGCTGACTGATGTAAAAAAAGAATGAAAGTGTAATGAAAATATGTTTATGGATAAATATTTGTTCTTATGCATGATTATTTCTTCAGGGTTAAGTTCTAGAAGGGAGATTACTAAGTCAAAAACAATAAACATTTTTTGACTTGAAGTGATACTTCATATTTAAAATCAGAATAACTCAGATGGAAAAAGTTTCAGTTCTTCTCTGTTCCCTTTAATTGACGCAACTATAAACTAATTCCATAAATATAACCCAAGGTCTACTAGAATTACTCTGGTAGCTGTTATTCTAAGGAGAAACATGCCCTCTCCATGCTGCCTAAGGGGAAGCAGGGGTATCTTTGAATACCAAAAGCAGTGGCACCTGTAGCCATTGTGCCCATGGAGGCAAACTGGGGTGGCATCTTGTGGTAGCACCCTATAGATCTGTTTCATATGCTTTTCCTTATTGCCTTTCACAATCATCCCTTGGAGGTCACATCCCCATATTCCAGATCAGAAAACCAAGTGCCTGATATGACCACAACAAAAATTTGCTGAAAAGTGAAGAATTTTACTTCTCACACCCTCATTTGGAGCCTTAATAAGATCTAATCTATAACTCCAAACAAGTTTGGTGAGTGAGATTCAGTGCCAATAATAAATAAATACTATTCAGGAGACTAAAGGGGATGTGGGGAACACCAGTGAGTGAGTGACGAAGGTAATTTTGCAGTTTGGTAGTCAAATAAAATAAAAAGTTGAAGAAAACGTGATTGTTTCTACATTACAGGTAAGTGATTGGCCCTATCTCAGCAAGGAGAGTTTAAACTCTTAGCTTAAGAATTAAGGAATATGTTTATAACATTTAAAATGGATTTCAGAAAAATAGTTTTAAAAAAGATCTTGGAAGTGAAAGTGGAAAGATTTAAGTTATTTAGAAAAACCCACTATATACAAAGCATATTTCTTCTATGATGCTAAGTAATTGGGGGTTAATGTTTCAGTTTGCATATTTACTATGAAGAAGACCCTGATAAGGAACTTCCATGACAATTTAAAGGTGAGAAAATACATAATATGTAAATAAAGGCAAGGTGCTGTTAGGAAAGTAGTTATTTTAGAATGTTCCGTAAGTCATAAATAAAGCTCAAGCAAACACTTGCGGTCCAGAGAAGCTTTTCTAATGTAACAGCTGTGGCTATCTGTTGATTTGAATGGACAAGACTAAAGACATTAAGTCTTAAGTTGTGATTCCTTAACTTTTTAGTATTTATTTTGTGTATCACTCATTATGTAGTCTACTATCCCCTAATCACTACAAAATCCAAGGATCTCTTACAGAAAGAATATATCTCAATTGTCGGCTCCACAGAGTTTACCTTAAGGGCTTTTGCCATAGTCTTTCAAAATATTTATTTAGCATTTTGGGGGGAGATACAATTGTTAGATAAGATTCTTAAGTCTGAAGGCAAGGCCCCAATTAAAATGTGGCTACTATAAAAATAGATTTTATAATCCATATTTTTATTATTCACATTTATTATGAAGAGAGAAAAATCTCATCTCAAAAAAAGGTTTACTTTTATTTCATCTTGTTCTAAAGTAATATACATTATTAAGTAAAAACAAAAACCATTGTGCATTATGGCTCTCCCATTCTTTGATTTTCCATCATTCAGTGGCCATAAGAAATGTGGAGTGATAAGATAAGCCTATTTCTCACTGTTCCCCTCGCCCACGAGATGAGGAAAGGGTTTGAAACAGCTATGCCAGTAAATGATCAACAATCAGCTGGGGAAGGGGAATGGATAGAGTTGGGGGCAGCATCTGTTTTGCAGTACTTGGATTTCCATGGTGTATATGCAATATACCATGAATTTAAAACTACCAGTGTGGTTTCAGGCTACCAGTGTGACTGCCTACTAAATTAGTAAGTGTTTATGACATTCACTGGGTTGTAGGAGATAAGAGGCCACCTTAGAAAGGGGCTACTGGGGCAGACTCTCAAGTGTCCTAGTATTAAATGTTTATAATTCTCCTACCTTCTTTAGAGAAGAAGTCTAAGTGGGCACTGAAAAAAATCAGCCATCCCCTACACCCAAAGGTCTTCCTCTCCCAAACTGTAGCAAATAGAGCCCATTAGGAAGAGCCAAGGCTTCCTGGGTCTCTTAATGGCTTTCTATGAGAGTAGAAAGCCCACAGAGGCAACATTCACAAAGAGTTTGTTAAGCCTTATTGTGCAAATAACGAGATGAAATCACTGTCAAAATACAAAAACCCGAAACAGGAAAATAGTAGCTTATGGCTCATGCAAATCTTTAATTAAGCTACAATAAGTGTTTTAAATAGGGATGATAAGTTTAAAACAATAAGATTTCTCTCTCGTGCATCACTTGGGTTTTATAGAAACCCAAATAAAATAGGTCAATGGATTTATTAGAGAGGTTAAAAAAGAAGCAAGTCTGCTAATGGCACACCTTATTTGACAGTTTAAGGCAATGTTACTTCTGGTTATTAGATCAAGAGAGCCTGGGTGAGATGTACCCAGTCAGCAGTGGTGTTGCCATGGCAACCTCACACCAATCTCCAGCTTCTCACTGCCCATGGAAACTCTTCTCATTAATTCTGCAGTGTTTCCAACATCCCAAAATGGCTACTGTTCCCAGAGAAGTGCTATAAGAAAATGATTTTACCCACACTGCACCTTCAGAGTTAATATATGCAATGAAGCCACCAAGGAAATGATCCCTTTGCTTCCTGGGGCATAAATCTTAAGCATTCTGTCACACTGGAACCCAGCTTCCACACTTGCCCCTGCCTTTTATACCTTGCCAAGGGCCATTTGCTTTATCTACTTCAAGCACATTCACATTACTCTATCCCAGCAAAGAATGAAATTTCTCCAACTAACTCATGCCACCCTTTCTAGTTCCTATGCGATTTCTGATTTTACAAAACATGATCTGGCGTCTCTATTTCCTCACTAGAACAAACCTTGAAATGTAGCAAATTCCTAATTAAAGATGTCCAGTGATCCTACTATCAAAGCATACAACCAAATGGTCATCTGTCACACTCAGTCCCTGTTACCCTGATTTATTTTTCTTCTTAGCATACATTACCACCTAGCAATACACACACACACTGGGTTTTTTTTTTTTTTTTTTTTGTATGCTGTTTAATTAAGCCCCCATGAAAGTAGGGTCTTTTCTTGTTTTTGCTTACTGCTACATCTTCATGGCCTAGCATTATACCTGGCACATAGTGGACACTCAGGAATTATTTGTTGAAATAAATTATTAATGAATGGTCTACTTCAGAGATTACAATTCAAAACCCCTCAGAAACACAATGATATGCATTCCAACTGAAGGCATTCACAGTTAAAAAAAAAAAACAACTTATAATGAATTGGTCAAATGAAACATTCCTGGGGCAGACTCCCAACTAAGTGTCCTACTAATATGTGGAAGAGCCCCCATTAGAGAGCTAATGTGATGTGGAATCATATTTTGCCATTTACCATGTGATAACTTTTAGGAAGGTTTCTTCAGATTGCTTTCACTTCTATAAACAGAGATAATAATCATTCTTCCTTGGTGGCCAATGTGAAGATTAAACAGGATAATACATGTAATTACTCAGACAAGTGACTTGTGTGCAACAAATGTCCCATTGATGTGAACTGTCATCACCACGGTTATCCTTAAGGTTGTTGATGGCCTCCTTTTTTCTAAGGCTTGTAGTTTTGTTTGGATCCTTAAACTTCTTTATGCTATACGTGGTATTGCTGATTACTTACTTGTAATTTTAAGTTCTTCATTAAACAAAACTTCCATGGTCCTGATTTCTCTAACTCAGAGTTTCTCAAAGGGAATTCTGTGGAAAATTACTTCCTTGGTTGATGTGCACAGGATTTTTCAGAGTTGTTTAATAAGGTAAACATATTATCAAGTTCATTGTATTCTAGACTATAATAAAGGCATAAAGGTACTATGAGGGTACTTAAGCCAGCTTGCCTAGTATGACTTAGGAAGGCTTCTATGATTTTTTTAGTGGCTGGCTAGCCAATGTCATTTGATGAGAATGAAATGAAGCATAAAAATTACAGAAGAGATAAAATTATCATGGTGCATAGATAGTAGACACCTAGCCTACAACACTGATGAGAAGAAAGGAACAAACAAAAGAGAGAAACAAGAAAAGAATTCAAGAAGTAAGGTGTCCAGTTTAAAAAAATTATAGACAGTTCTTAGTTGTGGATGGGAAGAAACAGTATTATAAAGACCTTAATTCCTCCAAACAAACCTACAAATGTAATGAAATCTCAATTCAAATATGAACACTATTTTTTCTTTATTTTAGAGAACCTGATTCTAAACATCAAATGGAATGATAGCTTGCCAGGAAATTCTTTTAAAAAATAGCATAGCTAAAGTAATGGAAGAAGCCCAAGTGCCCATCAACCCATGAATAGATTAATAAATTGTGGTATAAGTACACCATGGAATATTATGCAGCCTTAAAGAAAAATGGAGACTTTACCTCTTTCATGTTTACATGGATGGAGCTGGAACATAT
>CAUYON010165601.1:0-24182 GCA_963573935.1 Arctocebus calabarensis
CTTTATATAGTGATCAAGAAAATGCCATGAAGGCTAACTGTAACAGTACGATCAAAACATTTCTGAATGTATATGAATCGTGCCCTATGATTGCACCAATGTACAGAATTATGATTCAATAAAATTATTAAAAAAAAGAAATATTAATATATGACATAGTGGACCTTATTTGGGGAAAAATAAACAAACTAAAAATGAAATTTCAGTGAACAATTAAGGAATGTATGATACGATTATATTAAGAAATTGTTAATTTTTGTTAGGTGTGAAAATAGTTCTGTAGTTTTCATTTTGAAGAAAAAAAATCTGTTAGAAATGTATACAGGTGGAATGGTGTGATATATAGGACATGCTATGAAATACTCCAGAGAGATGGCATACATAGATATAAAAATTAGATATATAGATAGATACACATTGAAAAACATAAATGAAAAAGAATGTGTTAAATTAAGATCATTCTTTTGCTGGGTATTTCCACATGTCATATAAAATTTTCTTTTCTAATATCAAGTGATCCCAAGACGACATTCTTGTGGAAAGGAAGGCTCATTTTGTTCCTTGTGACTGTTGGTATTTATAACTGTTGTTTCTAACTTAGGGCCATATGTAAAAGACATTTAGCACAGAGAATTTTCTTAGGAAGATAAATAGAATATAACTTACAGCTCTGAATACTAAAACAGCGCAACTCATTTAGTCTGTACAATAGACATAAAATGTTTAAAAAATTGGCACTGTGAGAGCACTACCCTTAAAAAGCTTTTATTCCTCCTTCAAATTTTATAGTGTTAATCTAGGGTATACTTAAATATAGAGAGCTTCAAGCTATAACATGTGAAATCTGTTGTGTTTGTTCTTTTAATCAAATATTTGATATATAAGTTTAAAAATTGTTTTTGTTAGGAAATATTAATACATTAATGTATGTACAGAGAGAGAGTCCATCAGCACAAGATTTGTTGATGCTTTATACAAAATTTCTAATTGTAAATTTTAATAACAAATTTAAATAGTCTAGTCCAGGAAAGGCACAGGGGTAGTTGTAAACATAGCAATACCTGATAAATTTGGTTTTGCCCTGGGCTTTCAGCATATTCGTTACTCATTCTCTAGCATTTTGAGACGAAATTTGCTCCCCAAATATCCTTTTAAATCTGTAACAAGTTAAGCAAAAGGGTCTTGTACCTTTTATCATGAGCCCTTATTCCTCTTAATTTCTCAAAAGTTTATGAGATTTCTGCTTTGACCAATGAACTCTTATAGGAATGGAACTTCTATTGTAAACAACTAGAAAAAAAAGTAGAGAAAATATATTAAGCAATACTCTTTCAGACGATGGAAAATAGGCTCCTGATGGCTGTGATATCTGAAAAGGGAAATAAGCCGAATAGTTCCCTTATTACCCTAGTGCAGTGGCTGGATTCTGATTCCAGGTCACAGTAGAGGAAGGAAACACTTGGAGATCAAAAGTCTTGCTGAGTTATGGAGACAGAGGTTGGTTGAATTTGTACTTTGGGGAAGAAGGAGCTGTTGAGACAAAATGTTAGAGAGCTATAGAGAGAATGTATCACATCTCTGGCTGACCACCCGCCTGGTGGGGCCTCTCTAGGGCTAGAGAAATAATAATAAAAAACCAACATGCCAAAAAATTCCCAAAGCTCCCATATGGCTTACAGAGATTACATTTTTATTAGCCAAGGAGAAGAGATGCCTTCGTATGTGATGCCTTAATATGGCATCTGGCACAATATTCAGAAAGATATTTTTATTTCCTGGAAAAGTTCGTGTAACATTGGAATTATATTATATTTTCTTAAATATTAGACAAAATTGACCAGTGAAACAAGCTGTGGTTCATACCTGGAATTTTCTTTCCAATCTGTGGTTCATACCTGGAATTTTCTTTCATTTTCTGAGGGAAAATTGTTTTTAAACTATAATTTCAATTACTTCAACAGATATAGTTACTTAAGTAACGTATTTGTTCATGAATAAGCTTTGAAGATTTTTATTTTTTCAGGAAAATGACCCATTCATCTAAGTGGTTGAATTTGTTGTGACAAATTTATTCATAACATCCCCTTTTATTTATTTAGTATCAGTACATTCTGCAGCAATGTTACTTGTGTCATTCTTCAGGTTGGTAGTTTGTGTCTTATAACTCTTTTTTTCTTGCTAATCAGTCTATGTAGTTTTATGAATTTCAACTGATTTCATTAATCCAGTTTTTGATTTCACTAATTTTCTGTATTATTTTTCTGTTACCTATTTCACTGATTTCTTTCTGTTTGATATTTAGTTTGTTTTGTTTTGTTTTGTTTTTTATTACAAAAAGGCCCAATGAAAAAAATGAGCTTTGCTTTCATATCTTTAAGGTTTTGGATAATGTGTTGTTCACTATTGCTGCTATAACATGTTGGGGACATCCCCAAACCACACGGTGAGTTCTTTCCCAGTGACTGGCTGGACAGGAGGATGGGGGTAATAAAATTGGAGGTAATGTGGAGTTAAGGGCATCCACTGGTTCTCACACTTGGAGGTAGGCCCTGGCCCAACTTTGTAAAAAAAAACTTTCTTCTTGTGTCTTGAGTCTTTATTTTTCCCTCTGCTGTTTTGATGTACATAACTCTATTATGAACTTGAAGCCAGATTTCTGTTGCTGTTTTTGGTTAAGTGAGTTTTCCACATTTGTTTGATTGATTCTGTTAGCTTATTTTTATGTTTCCATTAATTAGCATGCTATATTCTTATTTTTTTAAATTTTTTTCCACTATTACATTACAAGTATGTTGATCTGTTTTTAGTTCTTTCAGTAGTTATATTTATTACTTTCAATGACATATTTAGCACATTCTTAAACAATTATTGCTTCTAGAACAGAAAGAGTGTACTGTTGTTTTTCTGATATGAAACATGAGAAGTATTTTGGTAAGCTTAGAGGTTCCCCTACTAGCTTTGTCCTCATGTACTCCTTCCACAACCACTTCACAGATTTCCTTATTAATCCAGTCCATTATACGTTCATTACAATTATATATGGTTGCACTGTAATTACTGTATTATTGACGTTGAACTCAAGATTCCGCATCCTGAGGTGGTGGGGAACCAGCAGCCTTAAGAATAATTGAAGCTTCTTAATAAAACAAATGCAAGATTTTAGTTCTTCCATTCTGTTGCTTATTCATCCTTTTAAAAAAAGGCTTTATACTATAAGATTTGTATTCAGTCAAAAGGCCACAGTTAAGGATCTTAATGTTTCTCTTATATAAAATGGCATAGTGCAAATTGAACCTGCAGTTGGCTGAATCTGCTAATGTGGAATCATATTTATGGAGAGCCAAATTTATTTAATGTATTTTTCTTTCTCTTTTCCTATCTCACTCCTTCTCTTCTTTCATTTTTTACTTATTTTTCTATTCGTCTGAATTTTCTTAACAAAAGTCTAGTTTTATGTGAAGCTCTTATATTCCTTAATATTTTTACCAACATGTGCCTCATTGAAACTTAAATGAACCATGCTAGATCAATAATAGTAGAGTGACTGTGAGAAATAAAAATAAGTATGCCTGTGGAAAATACTTGTATGTTGTTTTCTTGGGTGTCATGTAAATATCTATTCTTGCTGTTATTTCTTTCTCTACATAATTAATCACCTGTTAGATTATTAGTCTAATAATTTGTTCTCATTCCAAACATTGTCATAGCCTAAGAGCTATATGAGAAATTTACTTTGGAATTAGATCTAGGTAAGGCAATGTTATGGTCTCAAAGTAATTCATAAATAAGAAATTACAGAAGGAAAAGATCCTTAAATGTTGAATCTGAAAAAGGATATTTTCCTCAGCTGGAACCCTTATGCAACTGCCCCCACCATCAGTGTCAGAAAATGACTTGCCTTCCTCTCCGTGGTTTGCTTTTCCAAAATTGATTAACTAAGGAATAGAATGATTTTGCCCAGCTTGATTCTTACTTTCTCAAATTATAGAAGGAAGTAATCAAATTTTCAGTTCTGTTCAGTTTTGTTATGATGTATCTGTATGACTGTGTGTGTGCTCTACTCAGATGGAAATGATAAAATACCTAAACAAGATACTTTGAATGGAAAACCATTCAGATTCAAGTTTTTATAGTATCATAAACATGCAAGTTAATTCATTGAATGAAGTTAAATAGGCTCTTCACAATGTATAAGCATCTTGGAATTTTGGTTCCTTTGAATTTTACTAAATATTTCTTACCTTCTGCATTCCCAGGTTGGGGTTTTTAGACTAGACACTTACCACTCAGGAAATACCTATTTCTTCTTTCTTTCTTTTATGTGTGTGTGTGTGTGTGTGTATATATATATATATATATATATATATATATATAGAGAGAGAGAGAGAGAGAGAGAGAGAGTGCTAGGTATAGACTGGACATCCATAGATAGATAGGCACATATTTCTCTATTACCACATAATCATATACGTACACATATATACATTTTCTTATTATAGAAAAAATATAGATGCTAATAATTTTGGTTCTTTGTGCCATGGAGATAGATTTTGATCAAGAAATAGGTTCGGCCAGGCATGGTGGTTCACACCTTTAATCCTAGCACTCTGGAAGGCTGAGGCAGGTAGATTGCCTAAGCTCAGTAGTTTGAGACCAGCTTGAGAAAAAGAAGGATCCCATCTTACTAAAAATAGAAGAACTAGCTAGGCATTGTGGTGAGTCCTATAGTCACAGCCACTCGTAAAGCTGAGGCAAGAGGATCTTTTGAACCCAAGAGATAAGGCTGATATGAGCTATGATGCAACGGCAGCCTACCCAGGGCACAGGGTAAGAATCTCTCTCAAGAAAATAATAAAATAAATTAAAATGGAATAGAATATAATAGAATAGAATTAAGTTCATGTTAGATAGAACCCCAAGTTTAATATCTACTCCTCTTTATTCCATCTAATGAAGAGCATCTTGGACATTGTGTCATTGGAAAGGAGGCTGAGATTAAATGGGCTTTTAATAACTAGGACAGAGAAAGGTTTGGGGAAAGGGAGTACTATGCCACATGTTACCATTTATTAAATAATTTCTGTGATCCAAACACTATACAATGTGCCATACTTTTTTTTCTTGGTTGCTGAGTGGTCTCAAACATTCATCTTCCTCTTCATTGGAACAGTATTCTGACCTTCAAAAATTGTGTTGTGAATTTTCAAAATATTTAAATTGTTTTCAAACAATAGCAGGGAAAACTGAGACTCAATCTGTATTAAACATAAGGGTGGATTTTGTAGTCCCCAAATATCCCCAATTTCTGACATTTACCCTCTTGTTGTGCCTCCTCCCACATTGTACCAATAATGGCCATTGGCCAGAATGACCATAGACTATCTGCAAAGAAATAGCATGCAACTCTCGAGGTTAGGATATAAAAGGTACTGATGACTTCCTTCTTAGTCCCTCTTTGGCTCTGGAAATACATAATATGATTGAAACTTCCTGCCATGCCATAAGTAATTCTTTCTACATGGTGAGCAAATGTATCCTTCTTACAAGAATTGTGTATACTGGCTTGAAAATCTTCAGATGACTAAAGTCACAGCCAACACTGCTATTGAAACTCATGAGAGACCAGAAATACAAAATAGACACAGATCTATTCCTGACACTCAGAAATTGTGGGAGATAATGTAGTGGGTTAAATGGTGGTCCCCGAAGATAAATATTCCTGGAACGTATGAATATGATATTATTTGCACAAAGCATTGTTTCAAATGTAATTAAAAATGTTGAGAAAGTCATTGTACATTAGGGCAAGCAGCAAACTCAATGACAAGTCCTTATGAGATAAGAGAGGAAAGATGAAAGATAAGCGTGAAGAAGGCAGTGTGAGGATGGAGACAGAGGTTTGAACGATGAGTTTATACACCAAGGAACTCGAGCATTGCCAGAAGACATCAGAAGCAAGAGGTGAGGCATGGGCTGGACTTCTGCTAGAGCTTACAGAAGGAATTAACCCTTTTGATACCTTGGTATCGGACTTTTGAACCCCAGAACTGTGAGAGATTAAACTGTTGTTGTCTTAAGCTACCCAGTTAATGATGATTTGTTAATGGTAGTTCCAGAAAATTGATACAGATAATAAACGATTTTTGCTTTCAGCTGCTAAAATTTGGCGTATTCTGTTATTCAATAATAGATGAGCAATGCAGGTTTTATATCTAGTTGTATGGTTCTGTTGTAACAAATACCTTAAAGTAGGAGCAGCATTGGAGATGTGCACTGAAAAACAGCCAGGGCTCATGAAAGTCTAAACTGCCTTGAACAAGCATGAGAACTGTGGACTTTGAAGCTACCAGTGAGAATTTAAAGAATGTGATGAAACTTTAGAAAGTGGACAAAAGAAAATGCCTTTTATGTGATAGCAGAAACATTGCAATCCTCTTGCCTGCAATGTGGAAATAGTAGAAAATGTATACAGTATAAAATAAATTGGGTGATCTAGCTAAGAACGTTCCAAGGCAGAGTGTCGAAGGTGCTACTTACCTTTTTCTTGGTGTTTGTAGTAAAATGGGAGAGGAGAGAGATGATCTAACGAAGACCTTTAGACCTGAAGGAGCTGGGAAAGATGGGTTTGTGTTCCTGGAAAGGAGGCTGAGAATGAGAATGGCATGGTTAATGCAATATGCCAAACAAAGACAGACAAAGCACACATTTTCTCACTCAAATGAAAGAGTCAAACATTTAAAACAGTTGATTTCATAGAGACAAAGATGGAATGATGGTTAAAAGAGGCTGGGAAGAGCAGCAGGAAGTGGGGAAAAAGTGAAGATAGACAGTGTGTGCAAAAATATAGTTCTAGTGAACAATAATTTATAGCACCACAAAATGACTATAATAAAAAATAAGTTAGGGGACACTTTAACATAATTTAAGAGTGGAATTGGAATGGTCTTAACACCAAGAAATTATAAATACCAGAATCCAATTATTCTGATGGGATTAATTCACATCATATGCCTGTATCAAAACATCATATGTAACCTATAACATTAATACATGCAAGTATTAGGTACCCTTAATCATTAGAAATTTTTTAAAAAACTGTGGTAGTTTAAGACAACAGCAGTTTAATCTCTCACAGTTTAACTCAATGACAGATAATGCTGAAGTTAAGAATGCCTTGAGAGCAAAGATCAAATCTGGGCATGATACGAAAAGAACAGACTCAATGTAAAACCAAGAATATAAGTTATAAAATTCTTTGTTAATACTTTACGATAATCAACAGTGATATTTCAGAATATTATTCAAGTAGACAAAACTCCCCGTAAACAGTTTAAGGGAACAATTCACAGAGCTTAACCATCGAACGATAGTGCTTATGAAAAGTTTCAGAGCATCTTTCTCTCAAGCTCAGGGTAGAAAAGAACCTAAGTAGAAGTGTTTCTTGGATGTGTTTTTGTCTATAGCTATATATATTTATCCACAGATCAGTGACACTAACTGCAGATTATAAAAGTTTAAACTTTAAGTTGATATTTTAGTGTGATGAAATCTTTGTTCTTTTGGGAAGGGTGAGTGCCTTTTGCTTGGGGAACAGGCATAAATCATCATGTAGTAGCTAGACTCCAGTTTAACCCCTGATTGTCCCCCCTTCCACAGGGTGCCAGTGATTTCTGGTCACCAATACCATACAGTGGAAGTGATGAAATGCGATTTCTGATATTAGTTTATAGAAAACCCTGAGCTTCTGTGTCAGTCTTTCTCTTACTATCTCTCTCCCAGTAGTCACTCACTTTGAAGAAAGCCACAGTGGCGTGAGGAGGCCCAATGCACATGAAGAGGAAGCCTCTTGCAAATAGCCACATACATAAGGCTGCAAGCATGTCCTTCAGACCCGTGCAAACCCTTCACATGACCTTAGTCCTGGTCAGAGCTTGTTTGCAACATAAGAGACCCTAATCCTAAACCACTCAGATAAGCCACACCTGAAATCCTTACTCTTAGAAACTATGAAATAATATCTGTCTTCAAATACTAAGTTTTGAGGCACACTGGAATGCAAAAATAAAACTAGTACAGTGAAAAAAAGCACTCGGTACTACAGGTAAAGGGCAAAGAAAACTTCCTTTGGTAATATCAATAGCAAGAAACAGGGCCGTTTCTTTTAGACCTCATGGATATTTGACCTGATCAAGTCAACAATCATTTCAACAGTGTCTGTGTATTCTTGGCAAGGTTCCTGGAACCAAAAGTCTAAAATATAAAGCCCGCATAGTTAGTACTTTTGCAAGCTACAATCTAGAAACATGTGCCATTTTACTGGCCTTTCTCCTTCTCCCCTTTGCTTTCTTTCTGTCTCCCCCTCCCCTTTCCTTCCCTCCCTCTCTTCCTGTGTCTTCCTGTCTTTCTTTTCATACTGTGTTTCTTGTCTTTTTTCTACCTTAATAAAGTCCTAAACAGAATGTCATCTTTTGGCAGGACCCTGATCCCTAAATTCTGGAAGGAGTCAGCCCTGACGTGGATGCTGAAACATACTCCCTTCCAGACAACGAGGCATTAATTCAAAAACCAAACCCAACCAACCAAATATCAAACCATCATTAAAAAGAACTGACTTATACTGACAGATAAGAATAAAAGGAAAATTTATGACAATTTTTTTTTACAAATATAACTAACTTCATATGAATCTTCATTAAAATTATCGTGCTAAGGCTAAAATATTTAAGATGTAATTGTGTCCTTTTAATTGAGCCGTCATTTAGTGAATTTTCATTCTGGCTTTGTGGTTTTAAATAATTTGGTGATGTGACATGAAGTCTGTTCCATGTTTATAAAAATAAACTGATTAACTAATTAGGAACTCTGGAATGCTATAGGATATTGCAGGGGTGCACAGTTGCTTAGAATCCAAAAGGCAAAGCACAGATGGGTTGAGAATGGGATATGGAATGACAAGGTTGAGAATGGGATATGGAATGACAAGGCGGCACCTTGTAAAGTTGCTGGAGGCCTGCCGTCTCAACAAATCAGAAATCTTACATTGCTCGGAATAGATGGACCGCTTTATGATCAGAATTAAAATAAATACTTACAAAATTCCTTTCACTGTGAAGTATTCTTTCAAAGTCTATCAACTCACAGTGGTTATATGAACAAAACATGTCTCCCAGGCATATCTCTGATCACACATGTGTATGATTATAGATATGCATATGGGAAAAATATGTATATTTTATATAAATAAGTCTATGTCTACCACTATAATTTGATATCTTCAATATAAAAGACATTTAAACTTCATACTTTTTTGATTAAAATTATGTTTTTGAATTATTTATACTAGAAAATCTTTTGTGAAAATTCCCTTTATTTAATAAATTCTGAATACTTATTTTTCTCCAAAATCTTATGCAATATCTGTTCTTATTTTTCTGAGACAATCTGTTATTCAAAAGTATTAATGTATATTATTTAAAATAGTGCTTAGATTTGGACATTATTCCCATACAGACAAATGTAAATTTTGCTGCTAGTTAAAAGATAGTCATATATACTTTGAGTATTATAAGTACAGGAAAGTGTTATAATATTGCAATGTTACTGAAAAAAAAGTGGCATCTTTCATTTAGGTTTGCCCACTTTCCAGGCTTTATACTTTTCCTATTTAGCTTCAGAATATAAACTTCTATGGAATCTATGGAAACTTCTTTTTTATTATATGGAGCAGAGAATAGAAAAAAAGTGTATAAATATATTCACATATATTTTATATATGATATATGATGTTTACATGTTTTATATATAGATGAAATATATAAAATTATATATAGATATACCTTGGAGAGGTTTAGACTTTGGTTCCAGATCACCTCAATAAAGCAAATATCATAATGAAGTGAGTCACATAAATAGCTTGGCTTAGCAGTGCATACAAAAGTTATTTTTATGTGCTATTATAGTTTATTAAGTGTGTATTAGCATTATGTCTAAAACACAATTTACACACCTTAATTAGAAAGTACTTTATTGCTAAAGAATGCCAACACATAAACACAAAGTGAACACATGCTATTGAAAAAATAGAGGGGTTAGAAGCCTTCCATTTGTAGAAAATGCATTACTTGCAAAGTGCAATAAAGTGAGGTATGCTTATATTATATAATTCACATATCACATATAAAATAACCTTTTGGGGATGGGACACAATTCTAAGAGGGACTTTACCTAACAAATGCAATCAATGCAACCTGGTTCTTTATAGCCTCAATGAATCCTCAATAACTAAAAAAAAAAAATTAAGCAGCATTCATATGACAAAGGCCACTTATTCATTAAAAAATCTAAATTACATGTAATATATACATGTTTATGCTTTACATATATATGATCTAAAAAGCAATGTATACTCGGTTATTGCTTGATTCTTTAAGATCTTTAATGCTCTCTCATGGTCTTATAAGATGAAACATTTTGTTTGGAAAGTATAAAACTGAAATTTATAAACTAGGCAAGAATATTCCTGAGAAGTTTATATACAAAGAATATATATGCACATATATACATACATTATATGTACATATATAATACATACATACATAAATGTTGCATATAATATATAAAATACATACATAAGGTGCCAAAAATGTGTACATGATTTAAGAAAAGAAAAAAATGTCTTAACATTTTAATACTCAAGTCACATTTAATTTCTATAATTACAAGAGGTGCTCAAAGCTAATGTATATCCATCTTTCGTTATTGGCATATATTGAGTATTATAATTTAATACATTTTTTCCTTCCTTATAATGTATATACATTTTTGGTATCCTCTGTATGTATACACATATATGTTACATATGCTATATAAAATATGGTGTATATAATATGTTAAATATATATTTATATTTACATACACTATATATAATAATACAAGTTAGTCTGTATCTGTTAATACTTATTCATATCACATATATTTAACAACATTGGTATCTACAATAAATAACATATTTACTTATCATGACATAGAGCTGATATCATATATTTACCATGGCCCGTGTTCATACAACACATATTCATTATTAACTGCTATTCATCAGACAATAAGCCTTGAAGACAATATGTTAAGTGCAAATAAACCTGGTCCTCCCTGTATATAATTCAAATTCCAGTGTTGGAATGGCCTTTAATTATTCACATATTCCATTAAGCTCTTTATGCTGAAACTTCTATATTTGCTATAAGTAAATGATCATTGGTTTCAGGGTTCTGATTTATGAACACTGCTACCAAGATTTGTTTTCCACTCCCAATACTTCTACCACCAAATGTGTTTTTTTCTTTTCTTTTCACACCAACCAATTTTCCAACTCTAGATATCCAGTGAGTGTCCTTCAATTTAATTCAATTCTGACAATCACTGTAATACTTAGATTAGTCTGACTCTACAGTTTAAGAGTTCAGTCCCATGAAACAGTTCCAAGTACAGATGCCAAAAATAAGGCTGAGCCACCTGTACATCTGACTAATTGGCTATAAAGACCCTGGTGGAGATGAGAAGCTTCCCACACCTGTGCCACAAATTTGATAATTTCTTAGACAGTCTCACTGTCTGATACTTTACTTATATTTAGTGTATTACTATAAAGGATACTATAATTACAACACAAGAACAGCCAAAAAGAATCGGTGCACTGGGTAAGTTACGGAGGTAGGCGGTGTGTGAAGACTCCATGGCTTCCCTTCCAATACTTCAATGTGTTTATTAACCAAGAAGCTCTTTAAGCCTCCTTCTATATAATTTTTAATGAAAGTTGTATTACATTGGCATGACTGATTAAATACTTGAACATTGGTTATTAATTCAATCTTAAGTGCCACTTCCATCCATGGAAGTCTGGGATGAGGCTGAAAGTTCCAACCCTCTCCTCAACCAGCTCCCATCTTGAAACTATGGAGGGGCCCACTTCCTCAGCACAAACTCAGCTATGTGTCAAAGGAGCTCATTATTCACATATCACTCAGAAAATTGTAAGAATTTTAAAATCTCTTGTGGGAGGAACCAGGGAGGAAGATTAAATATATATTTATTATGTCACAATACCACATTGTGCAATGTCACAGATGACTTTGTGAAGTGTCAAGGTACAACTGAGTAAGAGAGAACTGAGTAAGGGTTGATTAGGAAAAGAGAAAATGACTTGTGTTCCTGAAGAAAGAAACAGCATAATCCAAGCCTTGAGGAATTTGGACCGAGGAATTAAAGAAATTTCAGGATGGCTGGATATACTGAGCTAGCAAGAGAAAGAGAGAAATTATAAGCCATTCATCTGAAAAGATCAAAATATTTATAGCATTAAAGGTATGTGCAACATGTGCTTGTCTTTATTGTAACTGCAATAAGAAATAAAGTGAGACATTTTCTGAGAGTGTAGGAGGAGGGCAGGATGAATTGTTAGTTCATTTCTGTTTTGTCTGTGATAGAAAATGGGTAAAAGAAAAAGATATTACGTTTTAAGTGATCCAAGGAAAAGTTAATGCTAGGCTGGATTAAAACTGTGGTGAAGGCAGAGAGAAAGAAGATAATATGTTTGGGCTTCATTTGAAATATGCTGATGAGACTTCACTACAGATTTGATGTGGGACTTAATCAACAAATGGATATTGGCACAATTTATCCACAAAAATCCATCCATTTATTCTCCCCATTTTTCCTCCATAATGCTCTTCATTATAAAAGCCAATTTTGTTTACATTCAATGATCAAATTTGTTGGTGCCTGCAACTAGATATTGGAGGAGAAAAATCATATAGCTCTACTGACTTATTTAACTTTAAAGTAATGACCATACATTCATACAAGCACTCAGGACACAGTTCCACAATGTTACCTGATTTCTCATGCACTATCTGAAAATGGTATTCTATTACATATGCTTTTTCCCCAGAATTAAACCCACTTTGAAAACCCTAGCTGAAGACATCATCTTGAAATTAGTTGAGAAAAGAAAGTGCATATGAAAAGGATGTCCTCATCTTCCAACCACCAAATTCTCAGGTTTCTGCATCTCTAAGGCATTTCTATATTCCTTGCAGCTGTTATGAATAAAAGAAAGAAGTGCTCTGATCTTTAAAATTAACCTGTCCAATTACCCAATTATAACCTTGATCCTTTCTCTTTTCTTTTCCTGGCTGTCATTTTTGCATTTATTTATTCCTCATTTACATTACAAAACATTTCATCTTTATTAGATCATATATATTTGCATATAAAGAGCATGTAGTAACTTTCATCTTTACACAGACTTTCATTTAATTCTATCTCTACTTCCATATATTATATCTCTATTCTTTTCCCTAAGAAAACATCTTAAAACAATTTCCTATTTGCATGGTATTTACTGTCTCACTTTGTTCTTTAACCAAATAGAACGAAGGGCCAAAACAGTAGTTGCTGAACTGAACCAGAACCCCTAAGTTTCACTTCTCCTTCTTTATTTCAACTTAACCATGACCCCTAAGAGTCATTTCTCTTTCTTTATTTAATTCAATATCTCTGCAATATTTAACATAGTTGACCACAATCTCTTTTTATTATATATTTGACTCCTTTTGTTACTGTGGTAGGATGACTACCACCATAGATGTCCAGGTGTTCATATTTGAACTAGTACATATGTTAATTTGTGTGGCAAAAATTACATTGAAGATGTGATTAAGATTAGAAATTTTAGAAGGGAGGAGTACTCTGTATTGGTCTTCTGGGTCAGATCAATGTAATTACATACATGCTTCTGGAGGGTTGTGGGAAGACCAGAGGAAAGGGTGTGATAATGAAAGAGGAGGTCAAGGTGATGCTGTGATGTTGGGTCATGAACTGATGAGTTTGAAAGCCTCTAGAAGCTGAAAAGGACAAGGAAATGGATACTTCCCCAGAAATTTCATAAAAAGTGCATCAATCCATTTTGGACTGCTGACCTTTAGAAATGTGATAGAATATATTTGTGTGAATTTAAGCCACTAGCATTGTAGTCATATGTCACAACACCAATAGGGAGCCAATGCAGCTACTGTGTCATCCAATATTCTGATTTTTTATTATCACAGTGGCCAATCATTTTAGGTTGTATTTGCCACCTCTGCCTCCTCCTTTTCCTGAAATAAATTTTAGAGCACCCCAGGGCTTGGTCTTGAGCATTCATATGTGTTCATCATATGTGTGCTCTCTCTGGGTGATTCCATTGTATTTCAGTGACTTCAAACGCCTTCTGTATGTTCATGCCCCTCCATCTTCAATCTCTCACTTGATCTTTACATTGAACTGAAACTTTCCACTTAAAAGTTCTGTTTTATATCTAGTAGGCACCTCAAACTCCACATGGGCAATATAAAAGTTCCTTAATCTTCTCTACCGTTAAAGGACACTACCATCTTTCCAGATGCTCAAAACGATTCTCTAGTTATTATCTTGCACGCAATCTAAAATCAAGTTCTGACAAATACTAAAGTATACCTTAAATCTGCCCACATTTTTCATCTTTTCTATCACTGCCTTATTGTGAAGCACAAAAACTTTAAACTGGATTATTAAATTGCTTCTACCTTTTCCTGTTTTTCTCTTTATTTTCACTATAATCCAATTGTCACATGGTACCAGAAGGGATTGTTAAATATAAAATAAGAATGGTTTTACTTCTAGACTTCCAATAACATCTTGGCTATCTTAGAATTAAACCAAACTTTTTTTATGATGCCCTTCCAAATTTTACCTCAAACACTTAGGTTAGAAAATTGTAGAAGATACTGGAATGGTATGCTTAACATGAAAGGCTCTTACTGCCCTACTAAAAATAATTCAGCTTTTTTTTTATGTAGAAAATGTAGTTGTAAAAGAATTTAAAACAACTGATGTCAAATTCACCTTTTCAAAAGATTCTAACATTCAATGAAAGTCATTTTCCAGAATGGGAAAATATTGATAAGTAAATTAGTGTGGAGTCTTGTGGGAAATGGTGGGACCAGCAGGAGGAATCTGGTATGAGCCCAGTGAACCTAGCCACTTCTTGCCCTAATGTTGCTATTCAAATTTATTTGGTCTTCTTATTTATACACCTGAGAATTTAGAGGTCAAAATAACCTTTATAGTAAACCAGATGACACATTTACTTTGTAAATGGAAGACTAGACCCTACATAGTTTAGCAGACATTCTTCAAGTCATGTATCTAAGAGTAGAGAGAGGACTTATTTTGTCATTTTATATGATTGCGTATAATTTTATGTGTGTGTATAATGACAAACTTATTAGAGTATATAAGACACTTAAGTATCTGATAGAAGATTTTTAATATCATAAGATACAGGCAAAGGGAGTTATTATTAATTTACTCTCAAAAGAGGTAAGTAAAGTCAAAATAATATCAAACAAATAGAAAAAATATAAAATCAGAATTTAGATTTCCACATTACTATTTCTCCTCACTTTCTACTACATTGCATAACAAGTTCAGGGGGACACATTGTTACATCACACCCCAAATACAGAATGTAGTGGTTTCCTCTCAATTTTTATATTAGACTAAGAAGGAGTTCATAGCAACTGAAGATACACTCCCTAAGAACAAGAAAGAAAGAATTAGGCTCATTAACTCACATTTTATTGATGTGAAAGCATATTTTGCATTACAATTAAACTCAAATATTATTACTTCATTTAACATTTTTTCTCTCGAAGCAGGAAATTTAAATGTCTATTAATGATACAATAAAACAGAACAATTGCTTTTATGTTCAATAAAGTACTATCTATAATATTTTATTTATATAGTATTATGCTTTCCATTTTAAGCTAGAAGATATAAAATAATTCTCATTTATATTAGTATTCCTTAGATAGTCTTTTAGAGAGGAATCCTAGGGAGATTGGAATAAGTCCTCAAATCATGAATACTAAGTAGATTCTGTGCAGCAGTGTTCAGATCAGCTTCTTAAAACTAGGTTGGCAGTAAAATACCTGATTAGCATTGTGGGTTTTCAGGAAAGTTTCTTGCTACCTGCTACGGGAAATACGCTCGTCGTTCATTTTTTTTTAAGAATTACGTATTGGGGAGCAGTAATCATAGTAGGTAAGAATATAATTTCCCTCAAAGCCTGGTTCTTTAATTAAACTCTCTCCTCCTCAATCTTCTCATCTGTAACCCTTCCAGTGAAGTCGTTGTATTAAATGATCAGATTTTATGAAGCACTAAGTACAAAATAAAATGATTTTGTGACTCACTCAGAAAATGCCAATTATCATCATCTGTAAAAGAACGAAAGCAGATGCAATAGAAGCTCGTCTCCTCCTTTTTTCCCTCCTCCTGACCTCCTGTCTTTTTCTTTTTGTCTTTTTCCTTCTGTTTCTTTGCACCCTTGAACCTTGACTAAATACAAGTTGCAAAGTTTATAAAAGCCGTTCTTAAAGAAATTATTTTGTGGTTACACCAATAATCCCAAACAAGGGATAACTGGAACAACCTGAAAGTTTCCAGCACATTTAGAGGAGGAAACTGGCAGCCTGCGTTAAACACGATGCACTTTCCCTTTTGCTTTCCCTATAAAACTTCACACATGCTTTTTCTTAGGAAATTACCCACCTATCAGCTGCTGCTTGAATTTATAGCATGTACATTAAGCCTTAAATTTGATTTGAGTCACGTGGACTACATTTTTTTCCTTGACACCCTCCACTAAAATGTAAGCTCCCTGAAAGCGTGAATGTTGATGGTTGTGCTCACCCCGAACTCCAGGGCCTGGGACCTTGGCTGGCTTATGGGATGCTCCATTTATATTTGTTGAATGAAGGAACGAGTATCTACAAGGTACCAGGAACTGTGGTAGGCAGTGGTGATATCATGATGAACAGGGCTAATAAAGCTTTCTGTTTGAGAGTGTTACATGTTCAGAAAGGCACACAATTAAAAAAAAGGAATGGCAGTTTATGATGGTAAAAGCAATGATGGAAATGATGGAGACCTCTGCCATGAGGGATCTATGCCGATGTGTGTGTGTGTGTGTGTGAAGGAACTTCCTGACTAAGAATGCTATCTGCTTTCCATGTCACGTGCCCAAATGAGTTGAATAAGCAGGGAGAAACTTTTCCTATAGTTCTTAACATATCATGTCAGCTGGTAAAGAGCTCTGGATGCTATTAAAGCCAAGATGGCAGACAAATTTTTAAAAAATACAAATAAATGGCTTATAGGAAGACACCCCATTAAATACTTCAAGCAGTAGTTAAACAAAAGAGCCAAGGATTATTAAAAAGGAGAAAGAACATTCCAGACAGATGAAACAATCACATAGCAAATAAAGTCTTCAGCAGTTCCCTGCTACCTAGAAGTATTGTGAAAAAAGCAGAGAAGCTAAAGAGAATGTTTGTCCAACTGAAAATAGTGCATATTGACCAGATCTATATAATGAGGATATGAAATGAGATTGGAGAGGTAAGAAGTTTCTAGAAATTAAAGAGTTTGCATGCCACATTAAATAATTTCAGCATAATGTGAAAGACAATTAAATATAACTAGTAGTAGTCTTAAAGTTACAATATTTTTTGATTTTTGCTCTTGAAAAATAATTAGGGTGCTGAGTATGGTGGCTCATACCTACAATCTCAGCACCTCAGGAGGCTAAGGGGAAAGGATCACACGGACATAGGAGCTGCAGAAGAGCCTAGACGATACAGCAAGAACCACCCTCCACCACAAATGAATAAATAAATAAAATAGAAACTGATCAGGTTGCAGTGCAGAAAATGTGTTGCAAGTGGAAAGACCGGAGGCTATGAGAGTAATTAAGAAGTCTGTGAAAAATTCTGGACATACCAAAATAGGGGAGTAGAAATTAAAATGAGAGAAAAAAGTGAATGTATTCTGGAGCTATTTATGAGATATCATTGATAAAATCCTTTATAACTTTTGACCACACCTCAAACTTGAAAATACATTTAACATCACTTTACTACACTTGCCAACTGATTTTGTGACCTATTATAAAATCATATTTAAAAAGACAAAAATCATCATGTGACTGGATGACGGATAGGATGTGAGAAGTTAATACATGGGAATACAGAATGACAGAAAAATTTCTTGAGACAAATGTATAAATGTTAGAATTTGTTTTTCCAAAATAGAAGGCTTGGGTTTGCTGACATATGCTTCTTCTACTGTCAGTGGAAGTGTCTGGTGGATAGCTGTTTATTGTTCTAGAATTTGTGGACTATGTATGGGCTAGATATAGTTACAGAATTTCTTAGTGGTTAAGAGGATAGTCTGTGAATTCAAACTGTGTTCTGGCTATGGCACTTTACCAGCTGTCAAGCAATGGGGAAGCTAATTTTATTCTTTCTTAGCCTTTGTGTCTTTATTCTACAATGGAAAAAATAAGAAAATGGGTGGTTGTCAGGATTTTATGGAAATAAAGCATGTGCACATAACTGTGGTGTGTAAGTAATCAATAAAGACCAGCTACTCCTTTAGCCTTATATTATTATTAATTCTACTACTCATGAAAGTCCCTGTTAGCAGATAGGAGGCTGCTGCAGTGCATGCTACTGACAATCAAGGGCCATCCATGTTTGCAGCGTCTTTTTTTATGTAACCTGGTGACAACTGATTGCCACTTTTCTGATAAAGAATGGAGTCTTTATTAATAGGGAATTACTTTACTTTGTAACAACTAATACTGAGGAAGAATTCCATAGTGTGATGATGATTCTTCCAAGATGTTAATATTACGAGTCATAATTATCGGTGGCTTAAAGACAGAGCTTCTATTTTCTCCCCAGAGAGTTTATAGAGTTGATCTAGTTGCATAATAATGCAATCAGGGACACAGGCTTCCTTTCTCATTTTTCTGTTGGGACATCCATAAAGCGCAGGTGTTCGTCATTCTTACAACCTAATGGTTTCAAGCGGACTATTCCATCATATCCACTTTGATGGGGCACAGAGGAAACTAATGAAAAGGGCGTCACTGCCAGTTTTCCATTTTGGTTGTTATCAAAAAAGCAATACTTTATTTTAGAATATCATCTCCATGACTTATTTTTAGTGGTCCAAATTGGTCACCCCTCACTATACAAAAGTCTATGAAACCGGGGAATGAGATCATCACGCTCAGCTCTGACAGTGGTCCTTAACTTTGGAAGATATTAGAATCATCTAGGGAGCTTTAAGGATACTGATTGATGAGTTCATTTGTTTAGGCCTTAAGCTAGGTTTATTGCTGCCTTAAACAAAATAGGAATTATGTTCCCAGGTTACCTTGCTGCATGATGCTCCCTGGGGTTGTGTGGTACAGAAACTGTGTAATCACTTTGAATCCCCTACTGTTCATAAGGGGAAAAGGGAAACGAATACTGTGTAAGCAATTAAATGTGTCTGCCACCAGTGGCTAATACAAAGACTGGCAAAAAGAACCTGATTAATCAGTTGTTTGGATGAGATCCCAGAAATGGACAGAGACCAATTCCTCTGGCAGTTACTTAATGGATTTGGCTGGGGAATGTTTGATCCTAACACAATTGTTTTGTTTGTCTTTTTGTTTTTTTACATAAGGACATGCCCTTTTACCAAACATTTTAATAGCTCATGAATACTTTTATCACTTGAGGAGTTGAGCTTAGTTCCATTTTTTAAATCAGTCAGAGGTAAGTTCCCCTACACGTGTGGGAGAAGACGACATTTTTATCTGTGGATAGCAAAGAATGGACTGTGGATTGAAGGAGGCAGAATAGGCTTAGACAAAAAAAACAGAGGTACACCTACATTTAGGGGATGGACAGAGCAAAAGGAGCCTGAGAAGAGGCCAGAGAGATGGGAGAAAAGCAGAACCATCTCAAACTTATGGAAAGTCAAAAGATCACCGGCTGCTGCCACATTAAAACAAGAGAATTCTGGGTTTATCCGGCATCCAGAATATCAATGGGTGATTCATATTAAAGCAATTATAATGATGTGCTAAGGAAAGAGTCAGGCAGGGATTAGATAAGAGAGAGTTAAGTGGGGAGTGAAAGATTCAGGGTTGAAAATTCTTTCAACGTTATATATAAAGATGAAGACAGTGATTACCAAACGTGAGCTGGGCACAGCTTTATTTATTTATTTACTTTTTGTTTTGTTTTTCTTTAGCATGAGAGACCTGAGATGCATTGAATGATGTTTGGAATATACCAAAAGAGGAACAATAAGGAGAAATAGGAAAGCGCAAGAAAGAAAAGGACTCACATATAAAAGGTAAAGCTTCCAGGGAAAGGCAGGCAGAAGCCTTTTGTGCAGAAAGGGAAGGTCTGGAATTGTAATCCTTATCCAGGTATTTATACAAGGGTGGCCTTGTCTGGCAACAGAGACTGTGGATTCCAGGGGAGTTTCTGCCATTTTCAGAGCTAATTGGAGTAGCTCACGATGCCTAAAGCTCTTTGTGCAAACACAATGGTTGATTCTGCACACCTGCTTTTCTTTGGGAGTCTGAAATTGTGATCCATGCTAGATTGGGAGTGCCTCTGTGATCACCCCCCCCCCCAAAAAAAACCAAACAAACATTTAGCACTGAATCCTTAAAAAGCTTCCCTGGTAGATAATATTTCACACATGTTGTCACAACTAATTACTAGAGAAATTAAGGATGTCCTGTGTAACTTCACTGAAAAAAGGACTCCCAGAGGCTTATGGCCGCTTTCTTATGAATTTTTCCTCATTTGTGTCATTTCCTTTACTGACTCTCCATTGTATCATTTCCTCTGTAATAAATTATAACCATGCATCTAGTTGTACACAGACGCTGAAGCCTGAGAGTCTGTCTAGTGAATTGTTGAAACTTGGGGTGATTGTTGGACTCCGGATACACCGTGGGGTAGAAAGCGCAGGTTGTGGTAGAAGCGAAGGGGCGCCCACACCACTGTCGGCGGATAGTTAACAACTATATCGGCATAACAGATCTTATTGAAGGAGGCTGAGAATGTTCATTCTCTTTTCTTATTATTTTTTTTAATTTTTAATTAGTATGAGTCTATTAAATTTATATAAACTTATAGTGTATGTGTGATGTTTCCATACTGGTATAAAATATGTAGGGTCATTAACGCATCTATTAACTCAATCACTTATCATTTCTTTGAGTTATGGACATTCCCATTCCACTCTTTTAGTTTTTTAAAGTATATATCATAACTTAATTGCTAACTATAGTCACTTGTACTATCAAATGTTGTTCATTCTAACTATCAAACTATATTTTTACAACTATTAACCATCTCGTCTTTATCTCCCTCTCCCTGAGACCCTCCTTGGCCTCAGTTAAGTATCATTGTGTTCTTTTTCTCAGTGAGATCAATTGTTTTCATTTCTAGCTCCCACATAAGAGTGAGAATATGCAAACTGTGTCTTTCTGTGTCTGGCTTACTTCACCTAACATACGTTCTTCAATTCCATTCATGTGGCTGCAAATGACTGATGATAGGGAAGAGGACATTTTATAAGAAGGCATTTGAAAATGCTGAAAATGTTTAAAAATAATGTCTGTAGGTTATAAGCTCTAATTGGAAAAAAAATATCAATGGATTGCCATAAAGTATTGATGGCCCAGTTGCCCTGGAGATGATGAGTTTGTAAGAATGCAGCGGTACCTGTGTATGGACACATGAACATGGATGTGTGTTAATCCAGCAGCTCTGAGAATCTTGTGTGCAGACCAGAGGAGATGGTGACATTGTTTTAACATCAGGGATTTGCTAAGTATTTGCAGTGTGATGATAAAAGGGACTTTTATAGGAAAACAGTTTATGTTATGAGTCATAGGGCTTTAGTTTGCTTAGGAAGAAAATGAATCTAGGAATTATCTGATAGTTTTTGAGAGAAAAAGTGACTAGATATCCCTGTGAGGAAGATCAGAGTAAAATACTGAGAAAGTACAAACGAGAAAGGCCATGGCTCAATAAGGAAATTGAGTTGGTGATTGTCAGGGATTGCATTATGCTCCCCTCCCCCAAAGATAAGTTTGCATCTTAAGCCCAGGAAGGTGTGGGTACGACTTTATTTATAAAGAAAGCCATTGGGGATGTAATTAAATAGTCCACCATGAGATCATCCTTTTGTCCAAATGGGCTCTAAATCCAATGATGACTGGTTGTATAAGAGATACATAAGGGAAACATACACAGAAAAAAAGAAGAAAGTCCTGCAAAGATAGAGGCAGGGATTAGAATTATGCAGCCACAAGCCAAGAGATGCCCAAAGCCGCCAGGTGGAGGGGGCAAGGAAGGATTTCCTAATAGAGGGTTCAGAGGGAGTGCAGTCCTGCCAACACCTTGATTTTGAACTTCTGATCGCCAGGATTGTGAAGGAAAACTTCTGTTGTTTTAAGCCACAGACATTGTAGTAATTTATAAAAGTTTAAAAAAATATATTAGATCTAGAAAGAAGCACTAAGGAACTACTACAGGGACTATGAAAAAATATGGCTGGTATGAAAATCATCAAGATGAATAAACCAAAGACATGAGACAAAGGTTATTGAATCTGTTCCACATGGAGTTTGGTGTCTCCCAGAACAGAGGTATTATCTGGAGACTGTAAGAAGTCCACTAGGGATAATCCAAAATATGTCAAAGGTAATATATAATCCCGTATGGGTAATAGATTTATAAAGTACACAAGTAGCATATTTTTTATTAGAATTTATTTTTTAGAAATGTGATGATAGTATAATTATTTAATCAGCAAAAATTTCTATTATTCTATTTCAAATATATTTTTTCTTTATTAATGACTAATATCTAAATGTATTTAGTTTTACTTTTAGATTCCTGAAATCAAAAATCTAAGAATTCTAATATTGGCATAACTGCTTCTTACAAACACCAACTAAATAAAAACCCATTCACATGTAGTGTATTACGCTGCCATCCTCAAACTGCAACTATTGGAATATTAAAATTCAGTGCTTTTGGAAGGGGGTGAGTACTTGTAATGTAGCTAACACCATGTAGTAAATCTTCACATCAACATTGTATGCTCATTTCCACAAAAATAATTAACCTCCAAGAAATTTCATAATCTGTCAGTTTAAAGCACTTGTGCATGTGACGTCAAGTTCCTTAGATTTCTAAGACTTTTCTCCTTGCCTTTCACCAGATCTTGAAGGAAGAAGGGAATGTGAAAGTCAGTTGATGCTTCTTCCCATAAAAATGTGCTGCCCCTGGGTTTTGTATAAAATGTCAAATGAACGATTTAAATTATGAGGGGCTTTTTTTTTTTTATTGAGCCTAACAAATGTTTTGTAGGGTCAGTTGGCCTAATTGAGGGGCATCTTTGAAATATCATACAAAATACCACACTGTTTTAGCCCTGTTCTAATCTATAAAGTGGAGTAATCCATTTTAAGAGCTCTGCTTTGTACTTGGCTTTTCAAAAGCATCATGCTTTATGGTCCGTCAGCTCTATACGGGCAATAATTGCTGATGTTTTGTGCATGGTTGAAACCATGTTCAGCCTTTCATTTCAATTATATAGGCAGGCCCTCTACCAAAAAACAAATAAGGAAAATCCAATGAATGCTAAGTCCAGGAAAATAGTATAATAGTAGTAATGCAATAGAAATAAATGCAATGGAATATATATCCCTTTTAATTAAGATTGAGTCTTTTCTTTATTGTAGCATAGAATTTATGCCAACATATTCTCATTACTGTCAAACAGATAATTAAAAAAAATACACATCTGCATTAAGAAACACATACAGTTTTAATTGATATTATAAAGGTAGAGTATTAATGTCTTTATATAGTGATCAAGGAAATGCCATGAAGGATATCTGTAACAGTATGATCAAAATATTTCTGAATGTATATGAATCCTGCCCTGTGATTGCACCAATGTACATAATTATGATTCAATAAAATTATTTTAAAAAAACTTAAAAAAAAATAAATAAAAATAAAATGATACATATGTTTTTGGTCTTTTCTTATTGCCATATCTAAGATTTTAAACCCAATTATAGTACAGGAATACAGGGATAGGGGAAAGGGAGGGGAGGGGTGGGGGGAGGATGGGTAGAGGGAGGGCAATTAGTGGGAACACACCTACGGTGCATCTTAGCAGGGTACTGGTGAAACTTATTAAAGGTAGAGTATTAATGTCTT
>CAUYON010165602.1:0-32372 GCA_963573935.1 Arctocebus calabarensis
TCCAATCCCTGGGCTCAAGCGAGTCTCCTGCCTCCGCCTCCCAAGTAGCTGGGACCACAGGCGCCCGCCACAACGCCTGGCCATTTTTTGGTTGCAGCCGTCATTGTTGTTTGGCGGGCCCGGGGGCTGGATTCGAACCCGCCAGCTCATGTGTACTTGGCTGGCGCCTTAGCCCGTTGAGCCACAGGCGCCGAGCCCACACTTGCCTTCTAATAAGAAAACTACTCACTCGAGATGGAGGTGATGCAGGTGACCGAGGTGGCAGCTTCTTCCCAGCACCTTGCAGAGCTGCTGCAGGTGCTTGGCTTGGAAGCCACAACGCGTCAGCCTGCAGAGGGGCAAAACCACAGCCTTGCAGCTCTTGCCACACCCCGAGACATAGGCAGAGAGCAAAGTTTGCAAGAGAGGAGAGACTGGGGGGACACATCTGCACCCAGATAGGCAGAGACAAAGAGGGGCCAGAATGCACCACACCCACAGGACATCACAGATAGGGCAGAGGAGAGGGAGGGAGGGAAACCAAGACAGAGAGATGCAGAGATGAGAGACAGAGGGTAAGCATGAGTCAGAGGAGGACAGACAACGGGAGTGAGGGTGTAGAACAGTGATTCTCAACCTTCCTAATGCCGCGAGCCTTTAACACAGTTCCTGTGGGTCGCGACCCACAGGTTGAGAAGCACTGATGTAGAAGAATAGCTATGGGCGAGAGAAGGATTGAGAGAAAGAGAAGCAGATTCAGACAGACTCAAAACAAGAGAAAAGGCAGGAAGCATATTGGTGGGAGCCCTTCAGGGGCTGAGAGGAGCCTCCAGGCCTAGTCTCAAGGTTGAAGAGAGAAGGGGTCAGTGTTCCCCATCCTCTGTCCACAGTTCCCATGACCTCAGCTGTTGGGTGTCAGGGGAGATAAGGGGAGCAGGGTCCCCTGGGCTACAGAGGTGATTGAGGTGGGTTGGGCAGGGGAGGTAGGGGTAGGGAAGTCAGGCCTCTACCCCTGGACACTTCAGGTCATGGCGTCCCCCAGGAAGTGCCTGGGGCCTGGGGACAGGTTTTGGGGATGGGTCTGAGCAGAGGAAGGGAAGGGGCTGGAATGCCACCCAGGGTCTGGAAGCTATTACTGTACCTGATTCTCTGGGAGCCTGCAGGCAGCTCAGAGGGCATCTGGGACATGAGGCTGTCAAGAAATGCAGTCCTAAAGGGACAAACACCAAGGCCAGGCTGAGCAGTCGCCTGTTCACTGTCCTGTGGGCGGCAGGGCCCCCACAGCCTGGGAAATGCTCAGAGAGCGACCTCCAACCATTTCTCCTCCTTTAACAACATTCTTTCCACCTGCCAGAAGTCAAGTAGCCTATGCATACATCCCTTGTGATTTTCCCCTTTAAGGTTGACCTCTACCCCGTGTGTTACGATATGTATAAATAAAGCTGTTTCCACAGTTCGGGTCTTGGCTGCGGCCATCAGCTGGTCAGTCCTCCCGATGCCATCCTCTCTCTTGTCTCCCTGTCTTTCTCGGCTTTATTTCTTCATTTTCCATCATTTCCACTCAGGTCAACTCTCCCTCCTTGTGCCAGGTCGGGAGACTGTCCCCAAAGTCCATGGTCAACCTCACTTTCTCCCATTCCATCACTATACTCTGCCTGGAGTCAGATCCCGGTTGCAGTTTGGCTTCTCCTCTTCCTGGTTTTGCGGCCCTGGACACATCACTTAACCTCTCGCTGGAGAATGCACGTGAATTGCCTTGGTTAGGTGCTTGGTGCATACACAGTAAATGCTCAGTTAACCTGGGCTGTCATCATCATCAGGTTGTTCATCCTCCTCCTCACCAGTGCTTCAAAGAAGTCAGTCCCAACTCTAAACGAGTCTTCAAGAGTTCTTACCCCATAGAAGAGATTGTGGAGGGACTCTAAGTTGCAAAGAGCTGGGTCTTTGCCCATGTGCTGGGCTGGGACAATCCAGGAAGGCACCCTGGAGGAGGCAAACACCCCCTAAAAACATCCTTATGCTAAAGGGAGCCAGGAGTTCCAACTAAAATCAGAGCTACAGGCTAGAAAGTCACCTGACTTCAGGCTGGAGGGCTTCAGTCTCCAAAACATCACCCTCTCGCCACCCCACACCTGCCCCAGTGTGCCATCTACATCCTACACCTCCAGGCTCTAAGTTCCACAAAAAAATGGAGGCATTCTGTCTTTTGACCCTCCGGGGTGCATACTCGGCCAAGCCTGCTCACTTCCCACTCTTCCGTGAATTTGTCCAGGTCTCCCTGGCAGTTGGCTGGCACTGCCCCGCTGTGGAGACCAGAGAGGGGCTGGATGAGACTGGGGCCTACCTCTTCTGGGGTTCCTCCTGCTCCTCCAGCTCTTGGGCAAACATGAGGACTACAGCTTTGTGCAGCAGGCTGCAGGGAGAAGGGAAGAAATGAGAGGTTACTGTGTCCCTGCTGCTCTTTGGCATTTTTTAACCTTAGTCTCTCAGGTGCCACTCCCCTGCCTCCAGCTGCAGCCACTTCCTCTGACTTGCCTCTGACTTCCTCTGACTTTTTGAGGCCTGAAATCTTTCTACCGCAGAGATTTCTTTCTTTCTTTTTTTTTTGAGAGTCTCACTTTGTCACCCTCTGTAAAGTGCCATAGTGTCACAACACACAGCAATCTCAAACTCCTGGGATCAAGCGACCCTCTTGCTTCAGTCTCCTAAGTAGCAGGAACTACAGGCTCCCATCCAATGCCTTGGCTAGTTTTTAGAGACTGGGTCTCACTCTTGCTCAGCCTGGTCTCCAACTCCTGAGCTCAAGCAATCTACCCACCTCAGCCTCCCAGAGTGTTAGGATTATAGACGTGAACCACCACGCCTGGTTTACTATAGAGATTTCTTAAACTTGTCTGTTGCCTACGCAGCCTTCATTTCCTGGGCAAGCCCTTGAAATAAAACTTAAATTCTGTGCCCCCTCTCTCTTTTGGCCCCAGGCTGAAACCCTCCTCTTTCTGCTAATCTGTGTTCCTGGCACTTGGTGCCCTCTAATTGAGGGTGGTGTTCCTTCCGAGTGGGGCACACACGTAGATTACCACTGTTAACCTGGGTTCTTTGAACCTTTTGTTTTCTGATGCAATAATTTTTTAATTCATGAAACAAGATTAAGGCCAGGTATGGTGGCTCACACCTGTAATCCTAGCCCTCTGGGAGGCTGAGGCAGGTGGAGTGCTTGAGCTCAAGAGTTTGAGGTTTCTGTGAGCTACAATGATGCCATGGCACTCTAGCTGTTGAAAATTTTGAAAGGCTTTATGGTAAAGAACATAAATTAACATTTTTATGTTTACTTCCAAAACCACATTCATCTTCCCATATTAAAACTGTATCTATATCATCCTATGAATCTATATCCTATGATGGAGAATTAGCATGTAAAGTGAACTACGGTCCCCTAAACTACCCTCGCCTCCCTTTAGTGGTTTTTTGTTGTTGTTTGTTTTGTTTTGAGACAGAGTCTCACTCAGTTGCCCTATAAGTAACATCATGGGTAGAGTGCTGTGGTGTCATAGCTCACAGCAACCTCAAACTCTTAGGCTTGAACAATCCCAAGAGTAGGATTTTAGGAATTCTCAGCCTCCTGAGTAGCTGAGACTACAGGTGCCTGCCACTACACCCAGCTTGTTTTTCTACTTTTAGTAGAAATGGGATCTCTCTCTTGCTCAGGCTGGTCCTGAACTCCTGAACTCAGGAGAACCATCTGCCTCAGCCTCCCAGAGTGCTAGGATTACAGATGTGAGCCACTGCACCCAGCCTTTTCAATGGTGTTTACAGCAGGGACCACTCTCTTCACTTGAGCCAAGAGTAAGGCTTCCCTCCGAGGGGAACTGTGCTGGCTTTAATTAGCATCCGTCCTCAGGTCCCCTCTCTGGACAGTGAGACTTACAGGAGTAAGGTCGGTCCCTGTCTTAGGTCAGTTCCCCAGTGGCAGAGCCTGGGCCTGTGAGTGGGGCAGGGCTCATGTGTCATTTGGTCACTGTGCACATCATGAGCTAAAGGGCAACTCTCAGGAGAGACAGGTAAAAGACTGAGGGACGCTGATCAAGGCAGGTCCTTAGCCTGACCCCATGGGGAACTCTAGAGCATGAAGGGCACCACAGTTTGTCCCCCCATTCCCCTGGCCAAGACAAGGGCACTGGAAAGTTGTAGCTGGCCACTCTTGGTTGAGGGGATGAGGTAGGGTATCATCTCCTGGCAATCTCTGGCTCCCATCAGTCAAGGACAGTTCTCCAGAGAAGGGATAAGCTGTGAGCAGCCAATGCCTGCAGCAGCTGGGGACAGATGCACCAGCTCACCCGGGGTCTGGGCAGGGCACCAGCAGCACCTTCTACTGGTCCCACGGGCCTGGGGCAGGAGACAATTCCAAGGGCTTTGCAGAGCATGCTCTAGAGGGGGAGTGGGTACCTCCCGGGGGAGCACCCACCTGATGTGCAGCTCTTTCAGGGTGCGGCACATGCTTACAGCACTTAGCACATGGTACAGCCCATCCACAGAGAGCCCGTTGTCACTGAGGCTGTGGAGAGGAGGAGAAGGCAGCCGTCAGCAAGTGGCTGTGGTCCCCAACCCCAAACAGCTCCAGTGCCCGTCTCGTGGCTCAGCAGCTTGCTGGCTGTCACCCCTGGGATGTCCCGAGTTCCTAAGTGGGGTCTCTCAAAGGATTCTGGCCCATGTGGGTGATGAATGACCTGCTGCCTCACTCAGAGAACAAAGTTCTCCAGCTTGAGTGGCAAGAACTGATGCAGTGACTTCACCTCTGAGAGCCTGTTTGCCCTTCGGTGAAATAACCACCATATGTGAGCACCGACTGTACCAGGCTTTGTACATATGTGGTTTCACGTAATCTCATTTTTAAAAGGGGGAAACTGAGGCCCAGAGACATCCACTTACTTTCCCAGGGTCACAAAGCTACTAAGTGACAGAGCCAGGTTTTAAAGCCAAAGCCCCAAACCACTTCTAACAAACCTCAATATTCTCCTTTCCCAACCCACATGATCCTAAGATTCCCCCAACCCCCCACAACTCCACGCACATAGTATACCACAGCACCCTCACAGCCTATGCCCTTCCTTTCCATCCTGCCGCCCCAATGCTGCCCCCCACCCAAACACATCACTTCCTACCCCGACACCCCAGCACCATGCACCCAGTGTTGCTCCAATGCAGCACCCACACCCGTCTACTCTAGGGTTGCTGCAGGGATGAACTGGAATGCGAATGCAGTGGTGCACAATGATCAAGCTTTGCACACGTAAGCTGAGCGTGGGCACGGGACTGGGGTGGCAGGGAGTGCCTGGGGCTCTCTGGGGGTCCTCTTTGTTACCCAGGGTGGGGTAGGCAACTCACTCCAGCTTCCTGGTGATGCACAGCTGGAGTGTAGCTTCTGCCATCAGTCGACAGCCTTCATCTTCTAGCCGGTTCCCCGAGAGGCTGAGACAGAGCAGCTTGATGCCCTGGACTGCCAGGCTGGAGTCTCTCCTTGACCCCCAGCCCGCACGCAGTCCTTTGTGACTTTAGTCACAGTGTCACTCCCCTCAATGAACTGTAGTAATTACTAAAATCGACACACTGCATACTACATGCCTGGCAACGTCCTTGGTGCTTCTACAATGATTGGCATATTTTGTCCCCGAAAGGGAACCAGTGCTTCTAAACTGGAGATTGAGCGGGAGTGTGGGGCTAGGATTCTGCACTGTCCAGGATTTGGGGATCTGGGTTTTACCCTGCACAGTGGGAAGGAGTGAGGGTGCAGGCTGTGCCAGGCACAGGTGTCAAGGTGACAGCAGGGAAACCAGCGAGGAAACTGATGAGGTCATCCAGGGGGAGATGAGGGTGGTGTGGACATGGGAGGCAATGAAAAAGGATGGCTTGACAGCTACTTAGGAGGTAAGCTGACCCAGGGTGGACTGGTTATGAGGGGAAGGCAAGGAGCTGTGAAGTGTCTGGTGTGTATAACCACATGGGCAATATAGTTGTTTCTGCCGGTGACAGAGCTGGGGGCAGGACAGATTCGGTGGTAGCAAGGTGGGTGGAAGTATTTGAGCGTCGTAAAAACCATCTTCTAATCCTGTCCTGGTTCTCCCAATGGGCCAAGGTCAAGGATCAAGAGTTGATCACCAAGGCAGCCCTCAGGCCATCCGCCTCACCTTGGATGGGGCCGCTCACCTCAAAACACATCAGCGCATTCCTGCATTCCACCTGCATGGCCATTGGGAGATTTCCTGGGAGAGACCCCTCCTAGTGACATGGCAGGACCTTACCAATCCCCAAATAGAGCCCTATTCTCACAGGCTCTTCCAAGAGCCGGATATTATGGGAATTTCTCCATCTGGAAAAGAGGAGGTCATCCCACTGTCCTCTGGGAGAAAGACAGAAGATGGGGGGACTCTGAGGGGTTGTGGCCTCGAAAACACTCCCAGATGTGCTGTTACTCCAGACCTCAGTGACAGAGGGGAGGCTGGGAGCCAGACTGTCTGGAGCCTGAACGCTGGTCTAGACCTTTCCTACCTGTATGGCCTAGAGAACGTTTACCTTTCTGTGGTTTAATTTCCTGCTCTTTAAAATTCAGATAACAACAGTACCCAGATCAGCACGTGAGGATTAAATGAGAGGATGTACACAAGAGCCCCTAGCCCAGCACCCAGCACAGGACAAGTGGCCACTGTTATGATTATTTGATTCCCCCAAATTTTTCATGGGGCAGCATGCCCCTCCCCCACACAACCCCCCAAAAGGTGAGGGAGGCCCTACCCACTCTCCCCGAACCTCCCCGCCTGGCTCCTGCCCCAGGACTTCCCGAGATACTCACTCTACTTCCTCTAGGCGGGGGCCTTCCCGGAGCAGGCCTATGAGAGCCTCCACATCATGGACCCGGAGTTGACACTTCTGCAGCCTGTATAGGAGTAGGGGACACAGGAGTTTAGGTCTAATCCTGGCCACACCTCTCAATAGCTGGGTGATCTTGGGCAAGGCACTTAACCTGCCTGAGACTCAGTTTCCTCTTCTATCAAATGGGAATAATAATATGTACTTCACAGAGATTCTAAGAGGATGATGATAAGGTAATGGATATAAAACATTTGGGCCCAGCACATATATAGCAAGGGTCCATTCAATTTTTGCTATGACAGATAATTCTTATCCAAATCAGGGTGGGTTATTCATAGCCCTTCCTTGCCCTTCATCTGCTTTTCCCTTTATCTTCCCTGCCCCTGCCATCCTTTTCCCAGGACTTCCCTCATTTCATAGCCTTCTCCTTCAGACAGTGGATCCCTCTGAGTTACCTGAGTGTTAGAATTCTGCTCTGAGCCCCTTTCTTCCAGCTGCCACTTTCCTGGAGGTCTGGAGTTCTGTCAAGAACAGATCAAGCATTGGCCTGGGCTCAGGAGTCCAGGGCCTGATGGACCAAGCCTGTTTCCTTGGCTTATGTGGGCTAAAGAGTCTGCAGCACAACCCAGAGTGAATCAGTAACAGATGATGGCTTGAAGACGCTCAGGTACTATTCAGAAAAGCAGCAGGAACAAAATGGGTTGAGGTCAAGTGGAGCTTTTATTCAAATTCTGGCTCTGCCATGTGTAGCTGTGTGGCTCTGGGCAGGTCATTTCACCCAGCTGGGCCTCCATTATCTGTCCCATCTAAAATGGGATGACAATACCTAACACATATAGTACCGGAAGGATTGAGATGATGTGTGTTTGAGTGCACAGCTCAGGTCCCAAACTGAAGCTCAGTGAACAGAGGCTGCTATTGTCTATGATGTGATGGTCTCCATGAGTAGATGGGCCATCTGTGGTTCAGAAGGCAGGGGGCAGGTGCTATATGTAAGTGATCCAGGCTGTGGATAGGGGATTCCGGGAAGCTCCGGTGTTATGAACCAGGTTACACAGGCTTTTAGATTGAAGAATTCAATCTAGAACTTTCTTCCGTGATAGAAATGTTCTGCATCTGTGCCATCCACTAGCCACCTTGGCCTTTGAATACTTGAAGTGTGGTTAAAGTGAATGATAAACTGAAATTTTCATTTTACATCATTTTAATTAAGTAGAATTTAAATAGCCACATGGGGCTAAGTGACTCATATTGAGCATCACAGCTCTAGACAGCTGGAGAAGAAAGGACATTGGTCCTTGTGGGTGAGGAAATTGAGGACCAGAGCAGAGACAGGGATGTATTGTCTCTGAGTCTCAGCCAGGGAGGAGTGTGGGGGAGCACAGCTGGAATATTCTTTCAGGGAAAACAGCTTCCCTTTCCTCATGCATGCAAACCTGACCAAGCTGGAATCCATGCACAGCGCGGATAGCCAGCATTGCAGTGCTGACTGCATGTTTGAAGCATTTTAAATGTATTCATTCTTTTAGTTCTCAGAACAGCCCTCAGATGTAGGTACCATATAGCTCTCCCCCTTTCCTTCAGTTGTAAGAGTTTTTCTCCTAAGTGTTGCCAGTCTAACGGTATCTTTAGGTGCTCCCCAAGCATTTGGCTCACTCTAAGACTTCTGAGGATGCTCCCTCCCACAGGAGCCAGATGGGTCCAGACATGCTAGAGGAAGTTCAAATCCTTTGCCAACTCTGAGCAGTAATTCATTCCTCAGAGCTACAGTAGCAGGAAGACTCTCCACATCCCAGCTCTTCCTAGGCTCTCTTAGCCACCCTTCCCCTCAAATGCCTGAGTCCAGGTCACTTCTTACAATGGGCCAAGACCCACCACTTCCAGGCTTCTTACCTCCATAGCTCTGCAGTTCTCTCTGCAGGTGGGGAAAGAAGGAAGATGAGGTCTGCCTCCCTGCGGGGTCAGATACCAAACCATGAAACTCATTGACTGGAAACCAACCCATCACCCCACTCCCACCTGCACACCACTTCCTGCCCCAAACATCCAGGTAAAGCTGATTTTTATGACTGACAGAGAAACATAACAGCTCTGGCAAAAGTGCTCCAAATCAGGGATGTAAAGTTCTGACTATGTCATTGCTTGATGGTTCCTGGCACAGTGTTTTAAAAAGTCAGCAAAATAATTTGCCTGTTAAAAAAAAATACAAGATGGCTCGGAGCCCGTAGCTCAATGAGTTAGGGCGCCAGTCACCTACACCCAGGCTGGCAGGTTGCAGCCTGGCCCGGGCCTGCTAAAAACAACAATGATAACTGCAATCAAAAAATAGACAGGTGTTGTGGCGGCACCTGTAGTCCCAGCTACTTGGGAGGCTGAGGCAAAAGAATCACTTAAGCCCAAGAGTTTGAGCTATGATGCCATGGCACCTACTGAGGGCGATAGCTTGAGACTCTGTCTCAAAAAAAGAAATACAAGAAAAATTAGCAAAATTGAGAGTTTTCTAAAAAATAGAAATTACAAGTGTTTTCAGATGAAGCAGCACGATTAAGCTGGCAATGCTGTTTCAGCACCATGGAGAGCAACGCGCACCACTGCCTTTGGCTACACCTGTGTTTTCTCCATTTGTTGACTGGTTCCTTCTTCCACCCATCCAGCCATCCACCCATCCATCCATGCAGTCACTATTTATTGAATACCAGGTGCCAGGCCTGAGTGAAGCTCTGAAGACACAGTTGTGAGTGAAACGGACTCGGGAATTCATCTGTAGGTTCATCTTTCGGACTAGGGAGTCTTCTCCTTTTTCTCCTCCCCAATTTCCCTTCCCTTTTCTCAAGGCCCCAAAGACTAAGATCTCATTCCTTCTGCTCACCTGGCCTGCAGCATCTTGACGGTAGGGCATGTCAGTGCCACTTGTGCCAAGGAGAGTAGTGTTGGCACTGAGATGTTGTTGCTGCTCAGGCTGCGTGATTGTGACAAAGGTGTCAGGAGTGAATTGAACATCCTATGAGCCCCAGACCTTTCTTGCCTTGCAAGGGAGTGGGGTGATTTGGGCAGGGAGAGGGGCTGGGCTGGTAAAGTGAGTGGAAAGACCACTTACTCAAGCTTCTGGAGCTGTGGCAAGCAAGGGAGAAGCTCTACGATGTTCAGTATCTCCTGGTCTTTCAGTTGGTTGTCCTGAAAACTGCAAGGAAACCAAGGCCCAGTCCCTCGGCTCTGGGTTGGATAATTGGAAGCCCCAGTGGGCAGGTGACAGGATGGCCATTCTCATGTAAGAGACATAATACAGGGGGCCAGAAAGAGCTAGTGACCTTCCCCCTCGCACCCAGAGGCAGGAGGAAAGACCCTCTGCTGGCTGCACATCTGTCCCCTTTCATCCTCTATAGGAGACTTTCTATCTGGTGGCCAAACGGATCTAGATGACAGGCTGAAGTCTTCATGAGGTGGAATGATGAGACCCAGAACCCTCTTCCCAGAGTTTATGTCTGGGAATTGCCCAATGCCCAAGTTCATCAAAGCCTCTTGGCCCCCAGGTGATGAGCTAAGTCTAGACTGGGATACCAGAGATGCTGCTCTCGGCCTCAGCTCTGGCCCTGACTCAACCCAGATCTTTAAACCAAGCACATTTCTCTGATTCTACTTTCACCATCTATCAAATGGAGTTCACAGCTCAGCCTTGCTTGGGTTCCTAGCTGAGGGGACAGATGAATGAGTGTGATTGACAGTAGTAGTGAGACAGTAGAAAAGATAAAAGTCACCCTCAATAATTAGGGGAAAAAAGCATCAAGTTCAATATTTCCAGACCTTTGTCCTGACCAGAGTGATCACTGTACAAAGACACCCAGCTGAGGGGATGACAGGAACTGTGGTCCAACTTATGGTCCACTTGACAAGGGGTGCAACCTAATACCAGGCTGCATCTGTCTGGACAAAGGGGTGTCTTTTCTAAATTTCTTAAAGATATCTTTTAAACCAGAAGGCAGTCCTGCCAGTGAGTTGCCGAGGTGGCTCTTGGTTCTGCCCCTCCCCCCGGTACTCAGTCCCAGATGCAGGGAAGGAGCATATTTGTGCATATGAGCTTAGTTAGTGTGTCGTCACGTCTAGGTGTGCACATGCATCTAAGTGTGCATGTGCGTGTCATGCAAGTGTGCACGCTATGAATGAACACGTGTGGGGGCATATGCTTATGTAGGTGTGCAAGTATACACAAGTGTGCACAAACATGGAGAGGTGTGCATGCTTCATGAAATTGTGTGCTCCCACGCTGCCTGACTTCTGCCTACACACTGCTCTCTCTTCTCCCAAAGTCACAGAAAGAAAAGAGTGAGCCTCAGAACCCAAGCTCCTCTAAGATGGCCCAAAATAATACAAGAGAAAATCTCTGCTCCGTCATCTTTGGGGGCCTTGTGTTTGGATTCAGCCCCACCTAGTTCTTGAACTGAAGCCTCCCCTCTCTGGTTTCATTGAAAAACTGTTGGTCAGACTCTGATGATAGATGCAGGATCCAGTCCAGGCCCCAAAGGAGCCCTGGGACTTGAGTAGTGACTCCTGTCCCCAGCCAGTGCTCCCTCCTGGAGATCACTCACCTGACCTCTTCCAGCTGTGGACAGGAAGGCAAAGCTTTCACCAGATGTTTGATGCCCAGGGCAGTGATCTTACTTCCTGTTAACCTATAGGGTAAGCAAAGATGGTGGGGAAGAATGGGGATGGGGCAGGGAGTAGGCCAGGGATCTGCCCTGTGTAGGACTAGGGGAGGGGAGAAGAGTGCTAGGCATCACCCAGTAAAGACCATTTTCAGTTCCAAGCCCTGGCTCACCCCAGCTTCCGCAGCCTCCCCATTGTTGGCAAGCTCCTGGAGAGGGCTTCTGCAAAGGCATCCCCACATTTCCTGCTCTTGAAGCTGCCATGAGAAGAAGGAAAGTGGCAAAGGGTCAGTGTCGTGAGTGTTTAGAGGTCATCACCACCCGCTTCTGACAGATGGGGCCTATTATAGTAGGAGTAGCAATAACAGATACATATGACAGAGATTGCTAATTGTCCACCAAAATCTATTCTCCCCTCCATCCATAGCAGCAGAGCTATAACTGGGAATGTGGGACATTTCCCAGCCTCCCTTGCAGCTCAGTGTGGCCACGTGACTATCTTCTCACCAATGGAATGTTAGTGAAAGGGCTGTATTCTGGTTCTAGGACTGAGCATTAACACATTGGCATGTCTCCTCCAGGCTTCTCCCCTTTTCCCAAGCCACAGCACACATCGTGTCTATGACCCAGCTCTGACTGTGCAGATGGAATGGCCAAGGTGGTGGAGCAAACATGGAGGAAACCTAGGTCCCTGCATGAGCACAAGGAGCTGAGCCATTCAGACTACTTACCTCTGACTCTTCCATGAGACAGAAATAAAACTCTGCATTACTTACTCTACTGTAATTGGGGAGGTGTCTTTGTTATTGCAGCATAGCCTTTTCTCTAGCTAATACACAGAGAATTTTCATGCATTATCTCATCTCATTCTCACAACAGTCCTATGAGTGAGCTGTTAATTATAACAAATTCTTTGAGAGGCTGAGGCAAGAGAATTGCTTGAGCCCAAGCGTCTGAGGTTGCTGTGAGCTATGATGCCATGGCACTCTACTGAGGGTGACAAAATGAGACTCTGTCTCAAAAGAAAAAAAAAAAGAGAGAGAGAGAAAACTCTGGCCAAGAGAGGTTTCATAACTTGCATAGAGTTAAACAGCCTTTAGCAGCACAGTCTGGATCTGAGGCTCCAGCCTATGACTGACAGAGAGACTGAGAGTCTAGAAACTAGCCAGGACAAGGAAGGGTTCAACTGGACTCCAGTTGAGGCAGGGAGCTTCCTCACTCATATCATAGGCTCAGGGGCAGTCAAGGCCATTCTGTTCTGATAGTCAAGGTTTGTATCCAGTCTCCTTGGTACTCTCCCCAAAGTCCAGTTCCCTCCCTTGTCCTCCCCTACCCTTACTCACCTGAGGTTCTCTATGGGCCCACAGCCAACCAGAGCGTCAGGGCAGTGGGGCTCTAGGGGGCAGCCCTCGAAATCCAGGTGGATGGGGGCCTCCCTGTGCTTCAGGATGTTGGTCAGGCTGGTCAGGTCGGCACAGGTCAATGGGAAGTTGTGGAAGGGCAGTTGAAAGTGGAAGCTTTGGGCAGTGAGACTGGCCAGCTCAGGCTCCTGCGTCTCATCCACACAGCGACACAGCTCTATGACCTTGGGTCCCGTGAGCTTTCGAGTGGCCAGCTTCCTCAACACCTGCAGGATGGCAGCCTGCTTGGCACCCACCCAGGCCTCATCGTGCCCTGCCAGTTGGCTGAGGAAGGGGCGGCAGGCACAGGACGCCAGGCCTGCCAGGAAGGTGGGGAGGTAGTCTGAGAGGAGGTCCAGTCTGGCCTTGGTCCGCAGCACCCAGCGGGAATTCAGAGTGACATGGTGAATGAGTGTGTCATTGTCCACGTCGGGACTGACCATCAGGTACAGGGCAGCGAGAAATTCCTGTAGGCTGAGGTGAGTGAAAGCATAGCCTGTCTGCTGGCACCCAGGGCCTGTGCAGACACAGAAGGAGGTGAGCAGGCTGTGGGCAGCCCCAAAGGCCATCACGGATGGAGGGATGTCTTCTGCATAGAAGATAACCTTCCCAGTCTCCAGGCCCCTCAGGGCCACCTCCCCCAGGCCCAGCAGGGAGGTGGCGGGTAGGCACCCATGGGGGCTGAGGGCAAACACCATCTGCATGTAGAGTTGAGTCATGGTGGGCAAAAGGGCCACAGATTGGCCTGGAGCACTGCCTGGGAGCAGATGGCGGAGGCAGAGGCAGGCGATTTGGCACAGTGCGGGCACCACACACATGCTCCAGAGACGTCCGTTTGCCTGCAGCTCTGCCAAGACCTCCTCCTGGGATGGCTGGGCACTAAAGAAGTGACTCACATACTCCTGCACCCGCGGCCTGTCAAAGCCCCACATCTGGACCATGGCTGCTTCTGCCGGCAGGCAGGCAGGCAGCTTCCCTGGACGGGAGGTGGCCATCACCCAGCAACCAGGCAGGAGAGTCCCACAGCAGAGATCAGAGAAGAGGGCGAAGGCTGGGCCTCGGCCCCCAAGGCCCCGGGTTTCCCTGTTGGAGCGGGGGTAGAGGGCCTCGTCCAGCCCATCAAAGATGAGCAGAACTTTATCAGCATTCTCCTTTAGGTACTGGAATACAGCATCGGGGCCAAACTCGGGGCTCAGGTACAGATCAAAAAGGAGTTGGGGCAGAGTCAGGACACTTGTGATCAGGTTGAGCTGGCGGAATTCAAAAAAGAACAGGGCCTGGAAACGGTCCAGCTGGCCATCAGCCCACTTCTGGCAGAGTCGGTGAGCCAGCCTGGTCTTACCCATGCCGGCCTTCCCCAGAAGCACTGTCACCTTTGGCCCCTTTCTGGCCTTGGGATTGAAGAGATCCCAGATGCTCACATCAGTGCCATCTTCTACCTTGATGTCTCCCAAAATAGCAGTCTTCTGAGTGTCTAAAGGCATCGTGGCTCGGGTCCACTGCAGGATTGGGGGGATGTAGGCCTGGTTGGAGGCAAGGGGATGCCCTGACCCAGGGACTCTGTTACCATAGCGCTGTTGGGTAGAGGTCCTCAGAAGCTGCAAGTACCTCTTGGCCAACTCTGCGGGGGGACAGGGAGATGGCATGAGGGTAGAAGCCCCTGGCTCTCTGCCATGTCCCCCCACTCCATTACTGGGCTGTTGGGAACCTCTACCTCCAGCTATATATGCATACAGGTTGGGGGTTCAAGAGCACAACAGGGGGTTCTGTGCCACCCAGATTCCCAGAAGCAATTGGTTCTGCAGAAGCACAGGTCGGGCAGTCACTTAGGCAGGGAGGGAGGATGGAGAAGGGCAGGCCATGGCTGTACTTGTTTTGCAACAGCGCACATGGTGTAAGGTTTTCAGCAACACAGGAGGGGGAAATGGCACTTCTTTTGCAACATCTTGTTGGAACAGCCTCTTCTTGTGATAGCTGAGTCCCCTGTGTCCCTCCCTAATATTTCAGTTTTGCAATGTAATGCCCAGGCTAACAGTCTAGGGCCCTGGGTGCTGACCCATCAGAACTGTGGGAGCTGGGCCCTACAGTGCCAGGTCCCTGGGAGATCTCGGGGGGCCCTGAAGAGAGACTGAGGCCACTGTTAAGGGAGACTGGCTGGGGAGGGGCTTGTTTTGCATCAGTGTGTATGCTCCGGTTGTGCTCATAGTTGGCAGTGGTGGGGATGGGGAGCATTCCATTTAGTTGGACAATCAGCCAAAAATAAGACATATTTTGGAAAAATGGTCAAGAAATAGAGACTTTCTCTTTTCTCTCCCGCCCCCCATGGCCAGTCCTTTGCAGCCCCATCATCCCCAAGGCCTCTGCTTGAGAGTTAACCCAGGCATCTGCATTAATCCCTATCCCTGCTCACACCCCCAAACTGGTCATGTTGGTCACCTCAACCCAGAAGACATAGGGTGTCCCTGGAAGAGCCTGTTGGGGTGCCGCAGGCTCCTTAGCAGAGATACCTTTGGAGAAGTCCTTTGCAGCCTGATGGGGGATACCCTTTCCCACCAGCCCAGCCCTCTCTTGCCTGCTGGAACCTCCCATCCTTCTCTCCCAGAAGCTTGGAAGAGGAGATTTACTGGGACCCTTGAGGCTTGTTGGCAGGGGATAGGTCCAGACTCTAAGGCACCCCCATCTCCGTTGTGCAGCTACCCACCTAGCTGCTGCTTCCTGCACTGCTTCCGGCGAGGTGAGGACCCACAGCTCTGATGAGGGCGCTTGACACCTGAAAGAGCAAAGGCAGAGGTGGAGGAGTGAGGCCTGGGGACCAGCACCTTTGGGGACCTCCATTCCAGAAGCAGGTGTCAGGCAGAGGTTGCATCAACACCAGCATTTTTGCAAAGGGCGCTTCTGAGCCCCAGTAGGCTGGAGGCTCTGGGTCTGGGGATGTCTCAGCCCAAGATGCAGGGAGCAGGGTTCACAGTCAGCAGCCCCAGCAGCACTAAGTGACCTCAGGGGAGGTCTGAGCTCTGTGAAGGCCACCACTGGCCATAAAAGCAAAACTTGCAGTGGGCTTGCCAGGCCTGTGACCTCCCTCCTGCATTACCATGTTTTCTTGCCCTAATTTCTTATCACTCACATTTCCTCCCTTCTCTTAATGGTTTTATGAGTCTTGTCTCACTGCATGGATTCCAAGAGTCACTTTAATGTCATTCTAGAAGAGTTTGAGAAAGGAAGAAGAAAACAAGAAGGAAGAGGGAAAAGAAAAGATGGGAGGAGGAAAGGAAAGGGGACTTAGGGAAGAGCTTTAACAAGTGAAGGGGGACATTCCTATTGCCAGGCACTGCTGACCAGTCAGAACACCCCCTGGAACAGCGTCCAGGGCCTCGGGACTTTCCAGGTATTGACTTCTCAGTTGCTGAGTCACAGAGAGGTTTAGGGGTCCCGAAGAGGAACTAGAACCCATTTGAGAGTATTTTAATAAGTAGACAAGTCCTCTACTAACAAGGGACTCGCTGGCCAAGAATTGGTCAGACCTGGTCACAGCCTTGAGACAATTATGCAAGCTCAGTGACAAGGGCCAGCATGGACCAGGGACTTGGACAAACAGTATTGATTTGTTGGGAAGCTAGAATTACAGGGTGGTTGTTTTCTGTTAACATTACTGTCATGCACAGTAATAATTTGAAAAAGTTGTTACTTCTACAGAAATAAAGGTTCTGAGACTAGAGAACGACCCACGAATCAGGAGGTGGCCACCATTTGATCACTGACCCCTCTGAGCTCCTTGGGTGTAGACAGCCGTTGGGGGTGAGCCCGAGGTATGCAAATGGGGAACAGGTGGTTAGGGTTTCCTGGTGAATCTGACTCTGTGGGCTGACAGATGGGGCCCTGAGCCTTGGGGACAGGAAAGTGAGAACGGACTTCCTGAGGTACTCCAGATAAGACCCGGAGACCCCACAACAGGACAGATCGAAGCCTCGAAAGTCACAGAATGGGGTGAGGCTGGGAGACACACATGCCCATGAATGGGGACAGATGAACAGGATGGTTTAAAGGGAAATGGGTGTGACCGGCACCACCAGCCTCCTCCAGCTTGGAGGTGGGGACTTAGCTGTGCTCACCACCCCTTCCTGCTCCCCATCCCCAGGCCTTACCAGGGTGGAGCCAAGATTCAGGTTGGCTTTCTTCATCAGCCCCCAGCTGGCTGGGGGACCCTGCAGGAGAGACGAGCATATAAATGTCATGGGGAGGCAGTGGGGTGCTTGGGGACCCACTCTGGTCTGCTCTCTGGCTCAGGCTTATCCCATGGGGAGGGTACCCAACAAAGGAGAAATAAAATTAACAGTTATCTGTTGCAGGGGAAAATTGTCTTGAAGACATTGGTGGGTAGAGACATGGATGTATATGCATGTGCATGTGTGCATGTATGTGTGTATGTGGGTGTGTGCCCCCAACCCCTGCGTTTCCCATGTGCTGCCATGTGGTAGAGTTCCTGAGTGAGTGCCCACTTGCTCTCCAAGGAGAATGTTCCCCCTCACTGTCCTTTGACTCCCTTCAGTACAGAGTATAAACAGAAGGTGCACCCCAAATGCCCAGAGAGTTCAAAAGGGTTAAATTTGCTTATCTGTTGCTAAAGGTCAGAAATCTCTCCCTGTGATAACTGGAGAGAAACTACTGCAAAAAAAAAAGCCTTCTTGGGGCCGGTCTCAGTGGCTCATGCTTGTAATCCTAGCACTCTGGGAGGCTGAGGCAAGTGGATTGCCTGAGCTCAGGAGTTTGAGACCAGCCTCAGCCAGAGTAAGACCCCAATTCTACTAAAAATGGAAAAACTTGGCTTGGTGACTGTAGCACAGTGGTGAAGGCACCAGCCGTATACACTGAGACCGTATACACTGAGGCTGGCAGGTTCGAGTCCGGCCCAGGCCAGCTAAACAACAACGACAACTACAACAAAAAAATAGCTGGGCATTGTGGCAGGCACCTATAGTCCCAGCTACTTGGGAGGCTGAGGCAAGTGAATCGCTTAAGCCCAAGAGTTTGAGGTAGCTGTGAGCTGTGATGCCACAGCACTCTACTGAGGGTGACATAGTGAGACTCTGTCTCAAAAAAAAAGAAAAACTAGTTGGGTGTGGTGGTGGGCACCTCTAGTCCCAGCTACTCAGAAAGCTGAGACAAGAGGATCACTTGAGGAATTGGAGGTTGCTGTGAGCTATGAAGCCATTGCACTCTATTCAAGTGACAAAGTGAGATTCTGTCTCAAAAAAAAAAAAAAGAAAGAAAAAAGGAAGAAATTTCTTGAGCATTACGGTCTATTTGGAATTTTCTGAGGGCAAGAAGTCACTGGTTTTTTTCTCATTGTATCTTGTCTCCCTGAGCAACTGGGGAGAGCCAGTTGGAAGAAGGGGACCTTCAGGACCCAGCTGATTTTGTGGCATTAGAGAATTTGCTTGTAGAGTACCCAGCAACACAGAAGTTTGTTCCTGGACCAGCTGTACCCTCTCTGTGTGACTCAGGTGCGTCCCTGGGCCTCCCTGGGCTCCCATGTCACAGGGGCTGAGCGGCCTGCTTTGCTCTCTCACACCTGTCCTTACCATCCTCACTGCCCCAAGTACTCATCAGTAGCACCTCCAGCTCCAGAGGTACCTCCAGCTCCATGCACACACAGTGGATGAACAACCGCCAGGTAGCTAGACCTTGAGCATGCAATAGTCTGACTTGTGAGATGATCCTCTGTTCAGGGTCCAAGATCTCATTCCTGGAACCCAGGTCCATGTTGGGTAAGAAGAACTTCATCTTGGCGCTCAGCCAGTCTGGGTCTTTGCTGAGCAGACTCACGAGACAGCCCCACAGGTTTCCGGGGCCCAGCTGGGTGCTGATGGGGTCCATGAGGAGCTGGCCCTAGAGGGACAGGGGAGGCGAGTGAGCTGGGAAGACAGGTAAGGTGGGGGGGAGACAAGTGAGCTGGGAGACAGGTGAGCTGAGTAGAAAGTGAGCTGGGGGAGAAGATAGGCTGGGGGACAAGTAAACTTGGTGACAGGTGAGCTAAGGAAAGCTACACAGTCAAGATCCCAAATGAAGCCCCAGAAAATAAGCAGATAAGTGGCCTCTCCATGGGGCCTTGATGCCTCTGCCCTGGGATTGGTTCCAGAGATTAGTCTGCTTCTTCTGCATCACCCTCAAACCCACCGCATCTGTACCTGTAACCTGGCTGTCCAGAATGATTTATTTCATCCCCTATGGATGGTCCCCTGTAGACCATCATTCCTGTTCATTTGTACTAGTCTCAGTCTGAGCCAACTTCTGAGGTAGTAGACAACTGTTCTTCCCTCATTTCTTAGTATTAGAACTCTTGAACATTCCCTGGTCATCTAGAACAGAGGTCCTCAACTTTTTTGGTAGCAGAGACCAGTTTCATGAAAGACAATATTTCCATAGACCAGTGGGGGTGGGTGTGGTGGTTTTGATATGAGTCTGCAAACAATTGATTCACTATGGTTTCTGTGTAGTCAGACCTCTCTGCTAATGAAAATTTATTATCCTATTTGCAGCTGCTCCCCAGTGCTAGAATCACTGCCTCAGCTCCACCTAGGATCACCGGGCATTAGATTGTCACAAGAAGGGCACAACCTACATCCCTTGCATGCAGTTTACAATAAAGTTTATGCTCCTATAAATCTAATGCCACTACTGATTTTACACGAGGCAGAGCTCAGGAGGTGACGCACGTGATGGGGAGTGGCTGTAAACATAGATGATGTTTCACTTTATTGTCTGTCACTCATTTCCTGCTGTGTGGCCCAGTTCCTAACATGTTGGCCATGGACCAGTTCCAGGGGCTGGGGACCTCAGATATAGAATATACTGTATTTCCCAGTCTTCCTTGCAGTTATATAGAGCCAAATTTTGGCCAATGGGATGTGAGTGAAAATATTGTCTCTCCTTCTTTGCTTCCCCCTGTTGGCTGGAATGTCAATGAGATGGCTAGACTTTGGGCAGCCATTTTGGATCATGAGGTGGAAGCCAATGTTGAAGATGGTGGAGAGTAAAGCTATCCACCTGCCTAAGGCTCTCTGACTTTGGACTTCTACTATATGATGGAAATACCTCTATCTAAATTTGTGTTGTTTAGGGCTTCATGCTCCTCACAATGAACTCTAATCCCAGATAATACACTTATAAACCAATTCCTCTCATGCTAAGAAAATTCTTCCTTTTTTAAACTGGAAGTCTTGAATGAAATCCTGGCAGGAGTACCAATAGAGGGCACGGGTCACTCACATAGCAAAAGCTTAAAAATGCATAATGCTTTTGATCCAGCAACTCTTTTTCTCCTACTCTAACCTTAGGGAAGAATCATGAATGTATATACCAATTTTAATTACACAGCTGTTTGCTGAAAGATTATTTATAATTGTTAAAAACTGGAAGCAACCAGCCAGGTGCAGTGGCTCACACCTGTAATCCCAGCTACTGGAGAAGCTGAGACAGAAGGATCCCTTGAGGCCAAGAGTTCAAGACCAGCCTGGGCAACACGAAGTGAACCCCTCTCTAAAAAATTTTTTAAAAACTTAGCCAGGCATGGTGGTGGTTACCTATAGTCTCAACTACTCAGGAGGCTGAGGTCAGGAGTTCAAGGCTACAGTGAGGCATGATCCCACCATTGCACTCTAACTTGAGTGACAGATGAGACCCTGTACCTGAAAAATAGTTTTTTAGAGCAGCGCCTGTGGCTCAAAGGAGTAGGGCATCAGCCCCATATGCTGGAGGTGGCGGGTCAAACCTAGCCATGGCCAAAAACCACAATAAATAAATAAATAGTTTTTTATACATTGGAAACAATCCCAACAATTTGGGATTAAATAGGTCATACTATGGTGGACTATGATATAATATTTCAAGTGTACTTTCTGGTCCTCTTTCCTTAATAATTGTAGCAAATGCTCAGAAAGCCCTTAGTATGTGTTAGGCCTTATTCCAAGGGCTTTATAAATCTCTAATCCTCACAGCTCCAGAGATTTTACCTGAAAAGAGTGGGATGCCCACCAACAAGGCAGCATCCCCAGCTCTCAGAGGCTGAGGGACAAGACATCTTGGATTTAGACCCCCGCTGTTCCCTGGGCACCCAGCAGAGTCCCATGAGCATGTGTCATCTGTCCCCACTGGTCATCCCTTCTCAGCCAGACTAGCAGCAATAAGTCCTCCCTCTGGCACACAGATTCAGAATTCATGAAATGTGCGCATGTCCACAATCCTCAGGCAAGGGACTACCATCCCCCCTGAACAGGCAAGGATGGGTAAAGGAAGTGCCCACGGTTATACGGCAAGTCCCTGGTACAGCCAGAACCAGAACTGCGAGTTGTCGCTTCCCAAGCCAATAAATTTCCAAGGCCTTGGAGCCCCAGATGGCTCCAGATGAGGAAAAAGCCCCAGGATTTTGTGTGATCTTAGCAAAAGGATGTGGCCATGGGCGTTACTTCTCTTCCAGGCTATGGTGACCAAAGTCCACATGGCCTATAAGGAAATCACCCAGGGCAGCATGGTGCCAGGAGGAAGTGAGTGGTGCCTAGATGGAATGATTTCTCCAGCCAGTTTAACACAATGTCTTTTTGTCCATCATTAGTGTTCTATTCCCTTAGGATAAGATTCGAAGCTCTTTAAGGATAACCATGCTTGGGAGAAAAAAGCGTATGATATCATTATTTAATCGTTGAGACTTCTGTGGGAAATACCCTTGGAGAAGTCAATTGTTGGGCCAAGGTTCCTGTCCCAGCTCTGTTGCTAACCTTTTGCTGGTGTCACTGGGCTGTCCATTAACAGACACTCTTTCTCCTTTTTCTAAGTCGTTGGCACCCTGCCTCCCTGAAATTGACCACAATCATGAAACTTGCTTTGGCCCATGAAATACGCTAAAAAATGACACATGTCACATCTATGCAGATGGATTAAGAGCCAACACGATTCCTTGTGCTGTCTTTTCTCCTCCACTGCAGGGACCATCGGTATTCCAGATTGTGACTGCTCCGTTAGCCTGGGTTTGGGAGAGAGGATGATGTGCAGTAGAGTCACCAGTCAGTTCACGACAGGCAAGAGGCAAGAGCAGGAAGTAAACTTTCATTATGACGAGCCACTGAGGCTTTGGAGATGTTTGTTACTGGAGCATAACCTAGCCTGTCCTAGCTGATACACTCATAGTATGACCTTGAGCAGGTCTCTTCCCTAATCTGGGCCTCAGTCATGCCATCTATAGATTGGATAGATTAGATGCTGCCTCCAAGCCCTTCCTGATCTTCTGTGTCCAGTGATGATATTCTCAAGCTGAAGGTTTGCTGTGTTGGGGGAAGCCCACCAAGGTAGATCTGGGTCGAGAGCAGTCTTTTTTTGGTTTGTTTTTTTTTTAGAAATAGAGTCTCACTTTATTGCCCTCAGTAGAGTGCTGTGGCATCACAGCTCACAGCAACTTCCAACTCCTAGGCTTAGGCAATTTTCTTGCCTCAGCCTCTCGAATAACTGGGACTATAGGTGCCTGTCACGATGCCTGGCTATTTTTTTTGTTGCAGTTTGGCAGGGTCTGGGTTCGAACCTGCCATCCTCAGAATAATGGGAGGATGCCCTACCCACTGAGCTACAGGTGCTGCCCACTCAAGAGTACTCTTGAAGGGGAGGAGAGGGAAGGAGAAGATGAGAGAGATAGAGAGGAGGCAAAGGGGAGAGAAAATCACCTACTTGGCTTCCTGGTTCATCGTAGGTGCTCCAGGTTCCCCATGGAGAGGTCCTCATGGGTGTCTGGGCTATGTCTTGTGCCAAGAGCCTGACTTACAGCTTGTTTCCACATGCAGACCCCTAAGGAGAGAGAAGAAAGGGAGTTCTTCCTGCTATTCCAAACTTCAAGAGGAGCACTGGCAAGAGGGCACCAACTCTTGTCCTTGCCTGCTGGAGACACCTCTGAGAACACTTGACCCAGAAACGTCCCACCAACTTCACGCTTAGCTCTTCTCCAGCCACAACTCTTGGTGCATCTACAGTTCGCACAGCTCAACCCTCCTAGCGTCCCCTCCTGCACGCTTGCCCCACTTCCTCCTCCAATTCAGAGACTCACTTTACAATGGCCTATGGCGTCAGAGTTTGTCTGCAAACCCAGCAAACTTACTGTGGATGATCTATTCACAAGAAAATGGAATAATCCTCACTGCAGATGACAACTTTTTCCCCCTGAATATAAAACTCCCTAAAGGTTGGGATTTGCAATCTTCTTTCCTATCACATGATGAAGTAGTTTTTTTTTGTTTTTTTTTTTTGAGACAGAGCCTCAAGCTGTCACCCTGGATAGAGTGCCATGGCATCACAGCTCACAGCAACCTCCAGTTCCTGGGCTCAAGCGAGTCTCTTGCCTCCGTCTCCCAAGTAGCTGGGACTACAGGCGCCCGCCACAAGGCCCGGCCATTTTTTGGTTGCAGCTGTTGTTGTTGTTTGGCGGTCTGGGCTGGATTCGAACCCGCCAGCTCAGATGTACGTGGCTGGCGCCTTAGCCTGTTGAGCCACAGGCGCTGAGCCATGATGGAGTGGTTTTTAAACAATCAAAAGTAAACATTCTTCTTCAAGAGAAAGCCCAGAGGCATAGGAGGCTGCCTCACAAAGAGCACAGTCAAAAGATGCTCTGGCCCAAATTCCTACATAACACAATAAAGATCTTCCTTAAGAACACGGAATGGGGCTCAGCGCCTGTAGCACAGTGGTTATAGTGCCAGCCACATAAACCAGGGCTGGCAGGTTTGAACCAGGTCCAGGTCAGCTAAACAACAATGACAACTGCAACAACAACAAAAAACAGCCAGGCATTGAGGCAGGCACCTGTGGTCGCAGCTACTTGGGAGGCTGAGGCAAGAGAATCACTTAAGCCCAAGAGTTTGAGGTTGCTGTGAGCTGTGACGCCAAAGCACTCTACCAAGGGTGACATAGTGAGACTCTGTCTCAAAAAAAAAGGAACATGGAATGGATAAGAAAACAAGCAGCTAAAAGGTACAAGGAGAAAGGGAGAGAGGTTAAAGATCAGTGTGTGCTCTGATTGAATACCTGTGAACATGAGGAGTGTAACCATTTTACAAAGTTCCATGACTTTGGAAAAATCTCCATATATAGGGCACATTCTAATATAAGAGAGGTAAGTACCAATAGTTAGAAATAAGAAACAAAAAAAGAGACCCTTTGAAGAGGTCCTGGAATATTAATGATTGATATATACATATACATATATATATATATATTTTTTTTTTTTTTAATTTTAGAAACAACATTATCAAATTGTAAAAGGGGGCAGCACCCGTAGCTCAGTGTGTAGGGTGCCAGTCACATACATAGGAGCTGGCAGGTTCAAACCGGCCAGGGCTTGCTAAAACAATAATGACAACTGCAACCACAACAATAAAAAAAATAGCCCAGCGTTGTGGCGGGTCCCTGTAGTCCTAGCAACTTGGGAGGCTAAGGCAAGAAAATCGCTTAAACCCAAGAGTCTTAAGAGCTGTGAGCTGTGATGCCACTGCACTCGACCCGGGGTGATAGTTTGAGACTATGTCTCAAAAACAAACAAACAAACAAAAAAAAACAAATTGTAAAAGGAAGCTGGGCAAGGTGGCTGACACCTGTAACCCTAGCACTCTGGGAGGCCAAGGCAGGAGGATCTCTTGAGGTCAGGAGTTCAAGACCAGCCTGAGCAAGGGCTGGTCTACTAAAAATAGAAAAATTGGGTCAGTGTTCATAGCACAGTAGTTACGGCCACATGTGCTGAGGCTGGCAGGTTCAAGCCCAGCCCAGGCCAGCTAAGCAGCAATGACAACTGCAACAAGAAAATAGCTGGGCATTGTGGTGGACCCCTATAGTCCCAGCTACTTGGGAGGCTGAGGCAAGAGAATTGCTTAAGCCCAAGAGTTTGAGGTTGCTGTGAGCTGTGAGCCCACAGCACTCTACCCATGGTGATATAGTGAGACTCTGTCTAAAAAAAATAAATAAATAAAATAAAAATAAAAATAGAAAAATTATCTGGGCATGGTGGTGGGTGCCTGTAGTCCAGCTAGTCCAGATATTCCAGAGGCTGAGACAGGAAGATGGCTTGATTGAGGCCAGGAATTTGAGGTTGCTGTGAGCTATGATGATGCCACTGTACTCTATCCCAGGTGACAGAGCAAAACTCTGCCTCAAAAAAAAAAAAAAAAAAAAAAAGAAAGAAAGAAAAGAAAGAAAGAGGGAAGGGGGAGGATGGGTGGAGGGAGGGTAGTTGGCGGGACCACACCTATGGTGCATTTTACAAGGGTACATGTTAAATTTACTAAGTGTAGGTTAGAAATGTCTTAACACAATAACTAAGAAAATGCAGTGAAGGCTATGTTAACCAGTTTGATGAAAATATTTCACATGGTATATAGAACCAACACATTGTACCCTAGGATTGTACTCATGTACACAGCTATGATTTAATTTAAAAAAAAATACTCTAACAGAAGAAATGAAGAGAGGCATTAGTAAATTGAAAAGTATCTTGCTATGGACTAAATGTTTGCCCTGCCCCCTCCCCCAGTTCCTATGATGAAGCCTAAACACCCTTAAATGCGATGGGAGGTAATCAGGCCATGCATGTGCAGCTCTTGTGACGGGACTGGTGCCCTTGCAAGACGCAGGAGGCAGGTGTGGTGGCTCACTCCTGTAATCTTGGTACTCTGGGAGGCCGAGGTGGGAGGATTGCCTTCGCTCAAGACTTCAAGGCCAGCCTGAGCCAGAGCGGCCTCATCTCTAAAAATAACCTGGCATTGTGGTGGGCTGTAGTCCCAGCTACTTGGGAGGCTGAAGCAAGAGAATCACTTTAGCCCCCAAGAGTTTGAGATTGCTGTAAGCCATGATGTCATGGCTCTCTATGGAGGGCAACAAGTGAAACTCTGTCTTCAAAAAAAAACAGGAGAGGCTCGGCGCCTGTGGCTCAGCGGGCTAAGGCGCCAGCCACGTACAACTGAGCTGGCGGGTTCGAGTCCAGCCCGGGCCCGCCAAACAACAATGACGGCTGCAACCAAAAAATGGCCGGGCGTTGTGGTGAGCGCCTGTGGTCCCAGCTACTTGGGAGGCGGAGGCAAGAGACTCACTTGAGCCCAGGAATTGGAGGTTGCTGTGAGCTGTGATGCCACAGCACTCTATCCAGGGTGACAGCTTGAGGCTCTGTCTCAAAAACAAAAAAAAACAAAACAGGAGAGAGCGAGCTTGCTCCTTCTGCTCTCCCCAATGTGAGGTTACAACCAGATGTTGCCATCTGAACAGGAAGGAGAAAGCTCTCAGCAGACACCAGATCTGCTGGTGGCTTGATCTGGGACTTCCCAGCCTTCAGAACTGTGAAAAATAAACTTATGTTGTGAAAGCCACCCAGGCTACAGTATTTCATTGTAGCAACCCAAATTGCTTGTGGCCACCGAAAGTGAAAGTAAAAAGAAAAAAAAAATCTCTAAATTAACATAGATTGAAGGCAATGGCACTTAAATTATAACAGGAAACCTTAAAGAACTTGATGAAATTATATTTTATAGTCATTTAGAAAAAAAGGCAGATATGATGGGTTTATATACTTTAAATATTCTCTAATAAAACAGTTTAAGTCTAATTTTAAGTTAGAATTAGATAAAAAAATGAAGGGAATTATGTCAAAAACTGTTCATTGAGAAGGGCAGGCAATAATGAAGAGGCTTCTAAATGCAATAAAACATATGAGAAAGTGTGGGCAGCACCTGTGGCTCAGTGAGTAGGGCGCCAGCCCCATTTACCGAGGGTGATGGGTTCGAATCCAGCCCGGCCAAAGTACAACAAAAAAATAGCTGGGCGTTGTGGCGGGCACCTATAGTCCCAGCTATTCAGGAGGCTGACGCAAGGCAATCACCTAAGCCCAGGAGTTGGAGGTTGCTGTGAGCTGTGATACCACAGCACTCTACCGAGGGTGCAAAGTGAGACTCTGTCTCTAAAAAAAAAAAAAAAAGTAAGAAATTGGTCATCATTAACACTTTTTTAAAATTTCTTTTTGAGACGGAGTCTTACTCTGTCACCCTGGGTACAGTACCATGGCATCAGCTTTCCTCACAGTAACCTCAAACTCCTAGGCTCTAGAAAGCATCTTGCCTCAGCCTCCCAAGCAGCTGGGACTACAGGTGCCCACCGCAACGCCCAGGGATATTTTCTATTTTCAGAAGAGACAGGGTCTCACTCTTGCTCAGGCTGGTCTCAAACTCCTGACTCCAAGCAATCTACCTGTCTTTGCCTCCCAGAGTGCTAGGATTACAGGTGTGAGCCATAGTGCCTGGCCAATCATCATGAACACTTTAAGATACTTGGATTAAAACTTTAAAAAAAATTGATTAAAAGAGTGGAATAGAATCCAAATAAGCTTCACACTCTCTTAACACTCCCTTTAAAAAAAAAAAAAACCCTCCCCCCTAAAAGAGAGTCTTTCTCTGTATCCCAGGCTAGAGTGCAGTGGGATCATCATAGCTCACTGCAATCTGAAACTCCTGGCTCAAGCAATCCTTCTGTCTGAGCCTCTCCCAAGTTGCTGAGACTTCAGGTGTGTGCCACCATGCCCAGCTAATTTTTGTGTTTTTTTGTAGAGACAGACTTTCTCTCTTGCTCAGGCTGGTCTTGAACTCCTGACATCAAGCAACCCTCCCCCCTCAGCCTCCCAGAGTGTTGGGGTTATAGGTGGGAGCCACGATGCTCAGCTCAAAGTTCACTTTTAATCCATCTACTGACAGAAAAAATATATGATTTTTAATTAAGTAATTAAATTAAAATCTTCTGCATGGAAATTAGAAACACAACAGCACAGCATTTCACATCCACATAGAATGTCTGTAATGAAAAGGACAGATAGGCTCGGCGCCCGTGGCTCAACGGGCTAAAGTGCCAACCACGTACACCTGAGCTGGCGGGTTCGAATCCAGCCCGGGCCTGCCAAACAACAATGACAGCTGCACCAAAAAATGACCAGGCGCTGTGGCGGGCGCCTGTGGTCCCAGCTACTTGGGAGGCAGAGGCAAGAGACTCACTTGAGCCCAGGAATTGGAGGTTACTGTGAGCTGTAATGCCATGGCACTCTATCCAGGGTGACAGCTTGAGGCTCTGTCTCAAAAAAAAAAAAAAGAAAAGGACAGATAGTGTGTTGATATGGATATGGAGAAATAAGTTTTGCATATTGCTAATGAGAATGTAAAATAGTACAACCTCTTTACATAACAGTTTGGCAGTTCCTTAAAGTGTAAAACAACAGAGTTATCAGATAACCTAGCAGTTTCACTCCTAGCTCTATACCCAAGAGAAATAAAAATATATACCCACACAAAAACCTGTACATGTTCATGCCAGTATTATCCACAGTAATAAAATAGTGAAATCAACCAGAATGAAGAAACAGAATATGGTCCATCTGTACAATAGAATAGTATTCAACAACAAGAAGCAACAACGTTTATACTATGTGAATAAAGTCAGAAACTATTATCACATAGTGTATGATTCTATTTATGTGAAATATTCAGAAAAAGCTAATCTCTAGACAGCAGATTAGTGGTCACCCAGGTCTGAGAGCAGGAGTAGGAATTATTCTAATTGAGTGAGAAGAATCTCATGGTAGTGATGAAAAGGCTCTAAAACTGGATTGTGGTGATGGTTGCATAACTCAGCAACCAGGATCATTGAATTGTACCCTTAAAATGGGTGAATTTTATGGTATGTAAATTATACCTCCATAAAGTTGTTTAAACATGATGCAGTCTAGGGCTGGTCATGGTGGCTCACACCTGTAATCCTAGCACTCTGGGAGGCTGAGGTGGGTGGGTTGCCTGAGTTCTCAGGTTTAAGACCAGCCTGAGCCAGAGCAAGACCTCGTCTCTAAAAATAGCTGGGCATTGTGGCGAGTGCTGGTAGTCTCAGCCTCAGGAGGCTGAGGCAAGAGAATCATTTGATTCTCCCAGGAGTTGGAGGTTGCTGTGAGCTGTGATGCCACGGCACTCCACCAAGGGTGACATAGTGTGACTGTCTCAAACAAAAAAAATGCAGGCTGGTGCCTGTGGCTCAGTGAGTAGTGCGCTGGCCCCATACGCCGGAGGTGGCAGGTTCAAATCCAGCCCCAGCCAAAAAACTGCAAAAAAAAAAAAAAATGCAGTATAAATTAACTTTTATAATAAAATATTCCTTATCACTATTAACATCTTTTTGTATAGAAAAAATGACAACGAACAAAATGAAAGTAGTAAGCTGGAAAAAAGCATTTGCACATGTGACAAAAGGCTGCTCTTCTTATGAACAATGACTGGAACAAATACAGAAAAGACCAATGACTGCAAAAAAAATATGGCACAGCACGTGAAATGGCAACATTTAAGGAGAAACAAACACACATGTGTTTTAAATGCTACAAATCATTCCAAACAAAAGACCTACAAATTAACATGCTTCCTCCATCACGTGGACAAAGACCTAGAGTGTCAGTAATTCCCCACGATAGTGAGATGGAGTTTACTTTTTTGGTGGAGGGGGGAGACAGGATCTTTCTCAGTTGCCAGGGCCAGAGCATCATCTCAGCTCACTGCAACCTCAAAGTCCTGAGCTCAAGGGATCCTCCTGCTTCAGCCTCCCAAGTGGCTGGGATTACAGGTGTGTGCTACCACACCTGGCTAATTAAAAAAAAAAAATTTTTTTTTTTGAGACAGAGCCTCAAGCTGTCACCCTGGATAGAGTGCCGTGGCATCACAGCTCACTGCAACCTCCAATTCCTGGGCTCAAGCGAGTCTCTTGCCTCTGCCTCCCAAGTCGCTGGGACCACAGGCACCCGCCACAATGCACGGCCATTTTTGGTTGCAGCTGTTGTTGTTTGGCGGGCCTGGGGGCTGGATTCGAACCTGCCAGCTCAGGTGTACGTGGCTGGTGCCTTAGCCCATTGAGCCACAGGTGCCGAGCCAATTTCAAAATTTTTTATAGAGATGGGGTCTCACTATGTTGCTCAGGCTGGTCTTAAACTCCTGTGCTTAAGTAATCCTCTTATTTCGGCCTCCCAAAGTGCTGGGCTTATAAGAGTAAGCCATCATATCTGGACCAAATATAACAATATCTACTGAGCTCTTGCTATCACAGTGGAAGACTGGAAAAAAGGCAAATATCTATTTTTTTTTTTTTGAGACAGAGTCTAACTTCGTCCACCTTGCTAGAGTACTGTGGTGTCACAGCTCACAGCAACCTCAAACTCTTGGGCTTAAGCGATTCTCTTGCCTCAGCCTTCAGAGTAGCTAGCACTATAGGCGCCCACCACAACACCCGGCTATTTTTTTGTTGCAGTTGTTTAGCTGGCCCAGGCTGGGTTCGAACCTGCCAGCCTTGGTGTATGTGGCTGGTGCCGTAACCACCGTGCTACTGGCACCAAGTCACAAATATCTGTTAATAGGAAATAAATTATGATACACTCATATAAAGTAGGCACTTCAAAAAAAGATACATAGGCTCAGCGCCTATATGGATATGTTACTTAGTTCAGGGAGTAGAGTGCCAGCCACATAACACTGAAGCTGGTGGGTTCTAGCCTGGTCCAGGCCAGCTAAAAACAACAACGGCAACAGCAATCAAAAATAGCCGGGCATTGTGGCGGGTGCCTATAGCCCCAACTACTTGGGAGGCTGAGGCAAGAGAATCACTTAAGCCCCAAAGTTTGAGGTTACTGTGAGCTATGACACCACAGCACTCTACTAAGAGTGACATAGTGAGACTTTGTCTCAAAAAAAAAAAAAATTGGCTCGGTGCCTGTGGCTCAATGGGCTAAGGCACCAGCCATGTACACCTGAGCTGGAGGGTTCAAATCCAGCCCCGTCCACCAAACAACAATGATGGCTGCAACCAAAAAAAAAAAAAAAATGGCCAGATGTTGTGGCAGGCGCCTGTAGTCCCAGCTACTTGGGTAGCAGAGGCAAGAGACTCACTTGAGCCCAGGAACTGGAGGTTGCTGTGAGCTGTGATGCCACAGCACTCTATCCAGGGTGACAGCTTGAGGCTCTGTCTCAAAAAAAAAAAAAATTGTGATGGATGTTACTTAGTTCAATGTAAGCATATCATATTGTATATCGAAGCAGTACCCCTGAACCCTATAAATGCATCAATGTACAAGTTATGATTTAATTAAAAATAATAATATTTTTAAAAGATACATATATAATGACATGAAAGAGCTCCAAAATATATTTATTAAATAAATTTAAGTTTAAAAAGAATTGCGGGGGCTCAGTGCCTCAAGGTGCCAGCCATATACACCAGAGCTGTCCGGTTCAAATCGAGCCTGCCAAACAACAATGACAACTACAACCAAAAAATAGCTGGGCATTGTGGCAGATGCCTATAGTCCCAGCTACTTGGGAGGCTGAGGCAAGAGAATTACTTCAGCCCAGGAGTTGGAGGTTGCTGTGAGCCGTGATGCCATGGCACTCTACCCAAATCAATAGCTTGAGGCTCTGTCTCAAAAAAAGAAAAAGAAAAAAAGAACTAACTCAGTGCCCATAGTTCAGTGGTTAGGGCACTAAGCACATATACCGGGGTTGGTAGGTTCAAACTCTGTCCAGGCCTGCTAAACAACAATGACAACTGCAACAAAAAAATAGCTGGGTGTTGTGGTGGGTGCCTGTAGTCACAGCTACTTGGGAAGCTGAGGCCAGAGAATTGCTTAAGCCGAAGACTTAAGAGATTGCTGTGAGCTGTGATGCCATAGTAGTCTACTGAAGGGCAACATAGTGAGACTCTGTCTCAAAAAAACAAATAAATAAATAAAAGAACTGTGGTATGTGTCTATTTTAAATGTGTGTGTATATTTTGCATATGCAGACACCAACTCTAGGAGATTACACGAGGAACCAGTGAGAAGATTGTGTCTAGGGAGGGGCCTGGGGCCACAGATGGAGAAGAGTGCTTTCCACTGTACTTGTTTGGACCCTTTATACCATTTGCACTTTGAACATGAATATTTCAATTTAAAAAAAACCCATTAAGACATTTACATTAAAAATGAAAATAGACATTTCCCCAATGTATAAGGAAGAGAAATACATGATGATGAATAAACAGAGGAAATCATTGCTGATAGCTTACAAAATGGAAGTCCCCTAAATAATGTCAAATGATAAAACTAAAACAGAAATAGGAAGGCACAAGAATGGAAGAAAAAGTATTCAATGTACTCAGCCCTAATATGAAGCTAATTTATAGCTTTCATATGAAGGTTAAAACCCAATTATAGCACAGGAATACAGGGAAAGGGGAAAGGGAGGGGAGGGGAAGGGGGAAGATGGGTGGAGGCAATTAGTGGGAACACACCTACGATGCATCTTAGCAGGGTACTGGTGAAACTTATTAAAGGTAGAGTATCAATGTCTTTATATAGTGATCAAGAAAATGCCATGAATGCTATCTGTAACAGTACGATCAAAATATTTCTGAATGTATATGAATC
>CAUYON010165604.1:0-10124 GCA_963573935.1 Arctocebus calabarensis
TAATTGTCATTAATTGTCTTCAAATCAAAGTTGAATACATAGGATTCATGCTTCTCCATTCCTGTGATGTTTCACTAAGAATAATGTGTTCCACCTCCATCCAAGTTAGTACAAATGCTGCAAAGTCTCCATTGTTTTTGATGGCTGAGTGATATACATATACCATAGTTTACCAATCCATTCCTGGGTTGAAGGACATTTAGGCTGCTTCCACATTTTAGCAATTGTAAATTGGGCTGTGATAAACAGCCTAGTACAAGTGTCTTTATAATAAAAGTTTTTTTTTTTTTCTTCTGGATAGGTGCCCAGTAATGGGATTGCAGGATCAAATGGGAGTTCTAGGTTTAGTTCTTTGAACTTTCTCCATACTTCCTTCCAAAAAGGTTGTATTAGTTTGCAGTCCCACCAGTAGTGTAAAAGTGTTCCTTTCTCCCCACATCCACACCAGCATCTGCAATTTTTAGATTTTGTGATATAGGCCATTCTTGCTAGAGTTAGATGGTATCTCAGGGTGGTTTTAATTTGTATTTCTCTAATACTTAGGGATAATGAGTATTTTTTCAAGTGTTTACTGGCCATTCGTCTGTCATCTTTAAAGAAGATTCTATTCATCTTTCTTCCCCATTGATGTATGGAATTGTTGGTTTTTTTCTTGTAGGTTAATTAAAGTTCTGTATAGATCCTGGTTATTAAACTTTTGTCAGGTTCAAAATGTGCAAATATCCTTTCCCATTGGGTAGGTTGTCTATTTGCTTTGGTTGTTTTCTCCTTGGCTGTACAGAAGCTTTTCAGTTTAATTAAGTCCCATTTGTTTATTGTTGCAGTTGTTGCTATTGCCATAGCAGTCTTCCTCATAAAGTCTTTCCCCAGGCCAATATCTTCCAGTGTTTTTCCAATTCTTTCTTTGAGGATTTTTAATGTCTCGTGCCTTAAATTTAAGTCCTTTATCCATCTCGAATCAATTTTTGTGAGTGGAGAAAGGTGCACATCCAGTTTCAGTCTTTTACATATGGAGATCCAATTCTCCCAGCACCATTTATTGAATAGGGAGTCTTTTCCCCCGATGAATGCTCTTGTTTGGTTTATCAAAGATTAGACAGCTGTAAGTTGTTGGTTTCATTTCCAGGTTTTCTATATGATTCCAAGTATCTATGTCTCTATTCTTTTTGCCAGTACCATGCTGTCTTGACCACTATGGCCTTGTAATACAGCCTAAAATCAAGTATAGTGATATCCCCAGATTTGTTTTTATTACTAAGAACTGCCTTAGCTATGCGGGGTTTTTTCTGGTTCCATACAAAGCACAGAATCATTTTTTCCAGGTCTTGAAAGTAGGATATTGGTATTTTAATAGGGATGGCGTTAAATCGGTAATTGCTCTGGGAAGTATAGACATTTTAACAATGTTGATTCTCCCCAGTCATGAGCATGGTATGTTCTTCCATTTGTTAAAGTCCTCTGCTATTTCCTTTCTTAGGATTTCATAATTTTCTTTATAGAGGTCTTTCACTTCTTTTGTTAGGTATATTCCTAAGTATTTCATTTTCTTTGGGGCTATGGTGAAGGGAGTTGTGTCCTTAATTAACCTCTCATCTTCACTGTTGTTGGCATATACAAAGGCAACTGACTTGTGGACGTTGATTTTATATCCTGAGACATTACTGTATTTTTTTGATGACTTCTAAGAGTCTTGTACTTGAGTTTTTGGGGTTCTCTAAGTATAAGATCATATCATCAGCAAAAAGGTATTTGATATTTGGTATTTGGTATTTGATGTTTGAAAAAGAAATGCTATTTAAAGAAAATAATTAAAACAATACCTTGTAAGCCAAAGGACATTATCAAGAAGTGAAAAGACTATATATGGGAGAAAATATTTGCAAATCATATACTTGTATCTTATAAAGATTTGAGATACAGAAGACATTGACAACCCTTACAATTCAATAACAAAAAGCCAATCAGTTCAGTTTAAATATGGGCAAAGAGCTTCAGGAGACACACTCAGAGAAGATATACAAATAGCTAACAAGCGTGAAAAGGTGCTTAACATTGTTAGTCTGTAGGGACACAAATCAAAACCAAAAGATACCACTTAACACCCACTAAGATCGTTATAATAAACAAACAGAATTGAAAATAACAGGTGTTGGCTCAGTGCCTGTGGCTCAATGGGCTAAGGCACCAGCCACGTACACCTGAGCTGGCAGGTTTGAATCCAGCCTGGGCCCGCCAAACAACAATGACAGCTGCAACCAAAACATGGCCTGGCGTTGTGGTGGGCGCCTGTAGTCCCAGCTACTAGGGAGGCGGAGGCAAGAGACTCACTTGAGCCCAGGAATTGGAGGTTGCTGTGAGCTGTGATGCCTTAACACTATCCAGGGTGACAGCTTGAGGCTCTGCCTCAAAAAAAATAAAAATAAAAATAACAGGTGTTGCTGAGGATGTGGAGACATGGAAACTCTCACATGTAAAATTGTGCAGCTATTGAGAACAATTTGGAAGTTCCTCAACAAGGCAAACATAGCATTACCTTATCACCATATGATCATAGATACAAACCCCAAATAATTGAAAATGGGTGCTCAGACAAATAATTTTGCAAAATGTCCATATTAGGAGTATTTATTATGCAATAGCCAAAAGGTGGAATCAAGCCAAATGCCCATAAATGAATGAATGGATAACAAATTGTTGTACATAACACACCATGGAATATTATTTAAATGTAAAAAGGAATGAAGTTCTCATACATGCTATAACATGGATGAACCTCCTGTGTGATTCCCTTTGTATGAAATGTCCAGAATGGGTAAGTTCACAGAGAAGGAAAGTAGGTTGGTAGTATTTAACAACTGTGGGAAGCTGGGACTGGGGAATTAGGAGTGACCACTTCATGAACACAGATTTCTTTGGGAGAGATGAAAACGTTGTAGAACTGGGTAGAATGGCACAGTGAAAGCACTAAATGCCATCAACTGTTCATTGTAAGAGGGTTAATTTTATGTTGCAGGAATTTTACCTCAATTTAAAAAAGCAGCATTATGAAAACTTTTCTTTCCCTTAGTCTAGCAAACACACACGCATACACTCCCCCCAGCATTAAGGTGTGGGAAAATGGGTTCATTCTTCCTATAATATTGGCTAAATTAAATTGGTATGGGGGAGGCAAACTTGGCAGTATCTATTGAAATTTAAAATTTATAAATCTTATGACCTATCAATTTCACTTGTAAGATTCAATTCTACATAGGCCTCAAAACAATATGGATATACGTGAATATTTATTTATAGTATTGCATATACTATATATTTTATTGCTGTTTTATTTGTTTATAATATAAAACCAATTAAAAATTAAAAACCTAACCAAGGTGTTTTTTTTGGTTTTGTTGAGAGACTCAAAAGAAAAACTGGACAACTGATTGGTCTCTAGTATCCTTGAACACCCCTTAAATCACCTGTAAAGTCACATATATGTAATTTGTGTAAACTCTTCTCTATAGCAATCAAAATATAGTAGTTTTACATTAGAAATATATTAGTTGAAGCTGTACATGACTCGCTTTGCCCCAGATGCCACTGCTGCCATGTGCCACTTGCACAGCCCCGGCCACTGCCACCTGCATTGTCCTGGCTACCACCACCTCTGCATGTGACCCACACTGCCCAAGTCACTGCTGCAGCGTGGGAGCCATGGGAGCCACCTTGGAGCCACACAGAGACACCTCCCACAAAGCTTGAGCAATAGTAGAGTGATCCCACCAGGGTTAGAGAGACACCTCCCCACTCTGAGGACTGCCAGAGGGATCCAGACCTCACCCTAAAGGGACACCAGAGCTGCAGAGTGGCTGGGGCAAAGGTGTGGTGGCTGAGGGAGAAAAACATTCGCTGTCTTGTTATCCTCAGGTTTGGACTGAGTTCAGGTGGAACACTCCCCTGTTGCCATTGAGTACCTGAGGCAGGCAGGCTTCAGCTCCCCCTGCTGGCTGGTGGCAGGGCTGAGGAAGCATTGCCTTTCCCTTGACTCTGGCAAGAGCAAAGCCCTAGTGCATTTGCTTACTGGACAGAACTGGGCCACAGAGACTGGATTACCAGAGATGGGTGGTGGGATTACCAGAGACTGGGGATACCAGAGACTGACAGTGAAGGAGGTGCAAGGTGGGGAAAGAGGCACCAGGCCCCTGGCCCAACTCTTCTACTGGGCAGGCCTTTCTGATTCCATGGAGCATCAGAGTGAGCCACACTTGAGCTGTCAGTATACCTCTGCTCTCCAGTTGCTGGAGACCTGTTGAACTTTCCCACTAGAGAGTTGGTGCTGATTGGAACAATCAGTTTGGAACTCTTGACCTGGACAAATCACCTGATGACCACTCCAAGGTGGTATCCTGTTTCTGTTGTAGTGGGAAGGTTTGATTTTTCTCTTCCAGTTGTTGCCCACGGGGGACAGGATGCCTTAGTTGCTTGTATTTTTCCACAGCTAAGAGTTCAACCCAGAGTCACTGATTCACTAGGATTGAACAGAGTTCAGCTAAATACAAGACAGAGCCACCAGGCCTCACCACACCAAGCAGGTCCCCAGAGTCTCAGGCTGTAGTACTGTACAGGTCCTTTGCAAAGCTCTATGGGAATAGCTGCAGTCAACAGTCCCAGCTCTATGGCAAAGGGCTGGTTAATCACAACCCCAGGAGCCACCAATGCAATTTCACCTTACCTGCTCATCTAGCCAAACAGAGAAAAACAATCATGGGGTGGAATCAGCAGAAAAACTCTGGCAACATGAATAATCAGGATAGATCAACTCCCCCAAGGAATTACAAAACAGACAAACCAGAAGATCCCATTCATAAACAAATGGCTGAGATGTCAGAAATGGAGTTTAGAATTCAGATGGCAAATAAGATTAACAGAATGGAAGTAAAGTTGGAATTAGAAATTCTAGGAATAATTCAAAAATTGTCTCAAGAATTCAATGAATTCAAAGACAAAATCGCCCAAGATTTTTGACATACTGAGGAAAAAAGTTGCAGCCTTCCAAGATATGAGAAATACAGTAGCATCCCTCAGTAACAAAATGGAGCAGGCAGAAGAAAGGATTTCTGACATTGAAGACAAAGATTTTGAACACTTTGAAACGCTCGAAGAGGAAGAGGAGTAGAGAGTAAAAACAGATTATTCTCTCAGAGAGCTGTGGGATAATTCCAAAAAAGCAAACATTCGCCTTATAGGAATTCCAATAAGGTTGCTTCAAAAGGCCCAGATGCTCTACTCCAAGAGATAGTTGAGGAGAACTTCCCAAACATGGCAAGAGATTCTGAAATTCTAATAGCAGACAGTTTCAGAACATCAGCCCAACTCAACCCAAATAAAGCATCTCCCAGACACATTTTAATTAACTTCACCAAAGTTAATATGAAGGAGAAAAACCTTCAAACAGCCAGATGTAAGAAAACCATAACCAACAAGGGGAAGAATATTAGAATGATTGCAGATCTTTCAGCTCAAAGAGGATGGTCATTGACCTTCAACTTCCTAAAACAAAACAATTTTCAATGCAAAATCCTGTATCCAGCTAAACTGAGTTTCATTTATGATGGACACAAATTAAACACTTTAATGACATACACATGTTGAAGAAATTTGCCATAACTAAACCAGCTCTCCAGGATATTCTCAGACCCATCCCCCACAATGACCAGCACAATACTCTACCACCAAAGTAAACTCACTCAGAAACTTTTGATCAAATCCCAACTTCCACAGTAGTGAAAGGATTAAAAATGTGCACTGGACTTTCAAAAAACTCAGCACCCCAAAATACTACCAGGCTTATCAATACTCTCAATTAATGTGAATGGCTTAAATTGTCCTCTAAAGAGGCACAAGTTGGCTGACTGGATACAAAAACTCAGGCCAGATATCTGCTACATACAAGAATCTCATCTTACCTAAAAGATAAATATAGACTCAGTGTGAAGGGATGGTCATCTATAATTCAGGCAAATGGAAATCAGAAAAAAGCAAGTGTTGCAATTTTATTTGCAGATACAATAGGCTTTAAACCAACAAAAATAAGGAAAAATAAGGATAATCACTTCATATTTGTTAAGGGAAATATTCAACATGATGAGTTTTCAATTATTACCATTTATGCACTCAACCAGAATGCTCCTCAATTTATAAGAGAGACTCTAACTGACATGAGCAACTTGATTTCCTCCATCATCTGAGATTTTAATACTCCTTTGGCAGTGTTGGATAGATCCTCCAATAAGAAACAAAGCACAGAAATTTTAGACTTCAATTTAGCCATTTAACAGTTGGACTTAACAGACATCTACAGAACATTTCATCCCAACAAAACCGAATGCATATTCTTCTCATCAGCCCATGGACCATGCTCCAAAATTGATCACATCTTAGATCACAAGTATAACTTCAGCAAATTTAAAAAAATAGAAATTATTCCTTGAATCTTCTCAGAACAGCATGGAATAAAAGGTGAACTCAGTAAAAACAGGAATCTGCAAGCTCACACAAAGACATGGAAACTAAAAAATCTTATGCTGAATGATAGCTGGGTCATAGATGAGATTAAGAAGGAAATTACCAAATTTGGGGAACAAAATGATAATGAAGACATGAATTACCTGTGGGATACTGCAAAGGCAGTCCTAAGAGGGAAATTTATAGTGTTGCAAGCCTTCCCCAAGAGAATGGAAAGAGAGTACGTCAACTACTTAATGGGACATCTCAAGCAACTGGAAAAGGAAGAATGTTACAATCCAAAACCAGCAGAAGAAAAGAAATAACCAAAATTAGAGCAAAATTAAATGAAATTGAAAATGAGAGAAATATAAAACAAATCAATGAATCAAAAAGTTGTTTTTTGAAATGGTCAATAAAATAGATACGCCTTTGGCTTACCTACCCAGAAATAAAAGAGTAAAATCTATAATTTCATCAATCAGAAATGACAGAAACAAGATAACTACATACGCCTCAGAAATTCAAAACCTCCTTAATGAATATTACAAGAAAACTCTATTCTCAGAAATACGAATATCTGAAGGAACTAGACCAATACTTGGAAGCATGCCACCTTCCTAGACTTAGCCAGGAAGAAGTAGAAATGTTGAACAGGCCTAGATCAAGTTCTGAAATAGCATCAACTATATAAAATCTCCCCAAAAGGAAAAATCCGGGACCAGATGGCTTCACATCAGAATTCTACCAAACCTTTAAAGGGGAACTAGTACATATATTACTTAACCTTTTCCAAAATATAAAAAAAGAAGGAATATTCCCCTACACATTCTGTGAAGCAAATATTACCCTAATCCCCAAACCAGGAAAAGACCCAAGAAGAAGAGAAAATTATAGACTAATATCTCTAATGAATATGGATGCAAAAAATATTCAGTAAGATCATTGCAAACAGAATCCAGCAACACATCAAAGAAATTATACATCACGACCAAGTGGATTTTATCCCAGGGTCTCAAGGCTGGTTCAATACAGGTAAATCTATAAATATAATACATCACACAAACAAAATGAAAAACAAAGACCATATGGTTCTCTCAATTGATGCAGAAAAGCTTTTGATAATATCCAGCATCCTTTCATGATCAGAACACTTAAGAAAATAGGTACAGGCTTGGCGCCTGTGGTTCAAGCGGCTAAGGTGTCAGCCACGTACACCTGAGCTGGCGGGTTCAAATCCAGCCTGGGCCCACCAAACAACAATGATGACTGCAACCAAAAAAATAGCCCAGTGTTGAAGCGGGCACCTGTAGTCCCAGCTACTTGGAAGGTGGAGGCAGGAGAACTGCTTGAGCCCAGCAGTTGGAGGTTGCTGTGAGCTGTGACACCATGGCATTCTACCCAGGGCAATTGCTTGAGGCTCTGTCTCAAAAAAAAAAAAAAAAAAAAGAAAAGAGTTACAGAAGGAACATTTCTTAAACTGATAGAAGCCATCTACAGCAAACCCACAGCCAATATTATATTGAAAGGGGTAAAATTGAAAACATTTCCACTCAGATCAGGGACCAGGCATGGTTGCCCACTATCTCCACTGCTTTTTAACATTATATTGGAAGTCTTAGCCAATGCAATCAGGCAAGAGAAGGCAATCAAGAGTATCCATATAGGATTAGAGGAGATCAAACTCTCACTCTTTGCAGATGATATGATTGTATACCTGGAAAACCCCAGGGACTCAACTAGAAAACTCTTAGAAGTGATCAAGGAATACAACAGTGTCTCAGACCACAAAATCAATACTCACAAATCAGTAGCATTAATATATACCAACAATAGTCAAGCTGAAAAAACAGTAAAGGACTCTATTCATTCACAGTAGTGCCAAATAAAAGGAAATATCTGGGAGTGTACCTAACAAAGGACATGAAAGATCTCTATAAAGAGAATTATGAAATTCTGAGAAAAGAAATAGCTGAAGATGTTAACAAATGGAAAAACATACCATGCTCATGGTGGGGAAGGATCAACATTGTTAAAATGTCCATACTACCCAAAGCAATATACACATTAATGCAACCCTTATTAAAGCACCTCTGTCATACTTTAAAGATCTAGAAAAACTAGTACTTCATTTTATATGGAAACAGAAAAAAAAAAACTCAAAGAGCCAAGACATTACTTAGAAATAAAAACAAATCAGGAGGAATCACACTACCAGACTTCAGACTATACTATAAATCTATAGTGACCAAAACAGCATGGTAATGGCACACAAATAGAGAAGTGGATGTATGGAACAGAATTGAGAACCAAGAGATAAATCCAGACACTTATCATCATTTGATCTTTCATAAGCCTATCAAAAATATAAATTGGGGGAAAGATTCCCTATTTAACAAATGCTACTGGCTAAATTGGCTGGTGACTTGTAGAAGACTGAAACTGGACCCACACCTTTCACCTCTAACAAAAATTGACTCTCACTGGATAAAAGACTTATACTTAAGACATGAAAGTATAAAGATTCTTGGAGAGAGCACAGGGGAAACACTTGAAGAAATTGGCCTGAGAGAAAACTTTATGAGGAGAACTCATTTTTGATATTTGAAGCAATATCAAAAATACATTACTGGGATCTGATCAAACTAAAAAGCTTCTACACAGCCAAGAACGCAGTAAGTGAAGCAAGCAGACAGCCCTCAGAATAGGAGAGGATATTTGCAGGTTATGTTTGAGACAGAGGTCTGATAACCAGAATCCACAGAGAACTCAAACTTATTAAGAAGAAAAGAACAAGTGATCCCATTTCATTGAACAGAAGCTTCTCTGAAGAAGACAGGTACATGGCCTACAGGCACATGTAAAAATACTCATCATCTTTAATAATCCAAGAGATGCAAATCAAAACCACTTTGAGATATCATCTAACTCCGGTAAGAGTAGCTCACATCACAAAATCCCCAAACTACAGATGTTGGCATAGATTTGAAGAAAAGGGAACACTTTTGTACTGCTGGTGAGAATGCAAGCTAATACATTGGAAAGAAGTTTGGAGAACACTCAGGGATCTCAAAATAGACCTGCTGTTTGATCCTGCAATTCCTCTACTAGGAGTATATCCAAAAGACCAAAAATCACTTTGCAACAAAGATTATTTGCACCAGATTATTCATTGCAGCTCAATTCATAATTGCCAAGTCATAGAAGAAGCCTAAGTGCCATAAACCCATGAATGGATTAATAAATTTTGGTATATGTATACAATGGAATACTATACAGCCTTAAAAAAGATGGAGACTTTACCTCTTTATGTTTACATTGATGGAGCTGGAACATATTCTTCTTAGTAAAGTATCTCAAGAATGGAAGAAAAGTATCCAATATATTCAGTACTTTTATGAAACCAATTTATATTTATGCACCCTTTCATATGAAAGACAGATCACAGCTATTGCCCAGGATGAAGGACAGAAAAGGAGGGGGAAGAGAGGAGAGGGGAGAGGTTTGACAGAGGGAGGGTAAACAATGGCACCACACCTATGTAGCATATTGCAAGGGTACAAATCAAATCTGTCAGGTATAGAAAATAAATGTCTTAACACAATAATCAAGTAAATGAGGCAAAAGCTCATTTAATT
>CAUYON010165608.1:0-17040 GCA_963573935.1 Arctocebus calabarensis
ATTTATTATTTATTTATTTACTTATTTATTTATTATTGAGACAGAGTCTCATTTTGTCACCCTCTGTAGAGTACTATGGTATCATAGCTCACAGCAACCTCAAATTCTTGGGTTCAAGTGATCCTCTTGCCTCAGCCTCCCAAGTAGCTGGAACTACAGGCACCTGCCACAACACCAGGTTAGATTTATTTATTTATTTATTTATTTATTTATTTATTTTTGTAGAGACAGAGTCTCACTTTATCACCCTCGGTAGAGTGCCCTGGCTTCACACAGCTCACAGCAACCTCCAACTCCTGGGCTTAGGCGATTCTCTTGCCTCAGCCTCCCGAGTAGCTGGGACTACAGGCGCCCACCACAACACCCGGCTATTTTTCTGTTTTTGAGGCCGGGTTTGAACCCGCCACCTTTGGTATATGGGTGCCCTACTCGATGAGCCACAGGCGCTGTCCATATTTATTTATTTATTTATTTACTTTGAGACAGAGTCTCACTTTGTCACCCTCCATAAAGTGCCTTGGCGTCATCACTCACAGCAACCTCAAACTCTTGGACTCTAGTGATTTCCTTGCCTCAGCCTCCGAAGTAGCTGGCACTACTGGTGCCCACCACAATGCCCAGCTACTTTTAGCGATGGGGTCTTGTTCTTGCTCAGGCTGGTTCAAACTTGTGAACTCAGGGCAATCCACCCACCTCAGCCTCCTGGAGTGCTAGGATCACCCTGCCCGGCCATCACCAGTCTAGTTTTAGAGAAAGGGTCTCGCTCTTGCTCAGGCTGGTCTCAAACTCCTGAGCTCAGGCAATCCACTCACCTTGGCCTCCCAGAGTGTGAGGATTATAGGCATGCACCACTGTACCTGGCCCTTGTCTTAAAAGATTTAGTGAAGCTTGAGTTAGTTTGCAAATGAGACCAAATATTAACCAAGGTCCCTTTGTAAGTGGCTGTTACTACATTCACAAATAGAATATAAATATTAAGTTTTGTAACTAGAACATAGCTATATTGCGTCTATGTTATTAAGTGCATACAAGTTTAAAATTACAGTAGAATCCCTGTAAGTCGACCACCCAAGGGATCATAACAAACTGGTCAACATACAAAGGTGGTCAACATAAGAAACTAGGCCCACTGTACTGATATCTACACGTGGTACATGTCTGGTCTATGAAAATTAGGTCCACTTAAGGAGGTGGTCAGTATAGGGAGGTAGTCAACTATGGAGGTTATACTATATTTTATTTTACTAGCAAACTCAATCTTTTGTTATGTAACTTCCTGTATCTCTAGTAATACTTTGCCTCTAAGATTTCTATGTTAAAATGTTAATGAAATTGTTCATATGGCCATATCTGCTTCCTTTTATTTAATATTTGTGTGGTATGCATTTTTCTATTTTTTTTTTTTTTGGCTTTCAAATTGTCTGTGTCTTTATGTTCCAGATGTTTCTTGTCTTCCAGAGCTACAAAAAACCAAAAATGCATATTTTTTTTAAAGCCAGACTGATAATCCTGGTTATTTAATCCACTTGGATTTGGACTTCTGGCCTGCATAACTGTAAGCAAATAAGTTTCTGTTTTTTAAGCTGCCTACTTCATAGCACTTTGTCCAGGGAGACAAGGCAGATGACTCCTGGTTCTATGAGCTTCCTCCTTTCATGCCTCTCCATTGAGTTGGTCCTATCAAAGGATGAAGACTACTGGCAGAGATGAGATGAAGTAACTAAGGAAAATGAAGGCAGGGCCCAGTGGCATCCTGGAGGCTGAGGTGGTAAGATCGCTAGAAGTCAGGAGTCCAAGACCAGCTAGGCAACATAGCAGTGAGCTATCATGACTCCACTGCACTCTAACCCAGGCGGTAGACCAAGTCTTTGTCTCTACAAAAAACAGAGGTGGTGCACACCTCTAGTCCCAGCTGCTTGGGAGGCTGAGGTGGGAGAATCAATTAAACTTAGGAGTTCAAGGCTGCAGTGACCTGTGATGACACCATTGCACTCTAGCATAGATGACAAAGAGAGATTCTAAAACAAGAAAAGAGACTGGTTCATGCCTATGATCCTAGCACTCTGGGAGGTGGAGGTGGGTAGATTGCTTGGGTTCAGGAGTCCTAAGCCAGCCTGAGCAAGAGGAAGACTCCATCTCTAAAACTAGCTGGGCATTGCAAGGGACACCTATAGTCCCAGTTACTTGGGAGGATGAGGCAAAAGGATCACTTGAGCCTAGGAGTTTGAGGTTGTTGTGAACTATGATGCCATGGTACCCTATCAAGGGCAACAAAGTGAGACTCTGTCTCAAAAAAAAAAAAACAAAACAAAAAAGAAAAGAAAATGAGGCTTCTAGGACAATATGTCAGCATTCAGAACTCAAGAGACATTTATGCCGTATGGAATAATAGTCATCTGATGGAGACTCGGGTGCACTTTCCGCTTTCTGTATTGTGTGTTAATAAATGGTTGTGGTTTTGTTTTTACAATGTCAATATTATTTATGCAAGGAAAGAATAAAGGTACAAACTTAATAAAAAGAAAGAAATTTTAAATCTTCTGTTTGATTTTTGCATGTTAACAATTTTGGTACCCCATGAGATTTTTGTTTGGTCAGGATTCACTTCATATTCACAACATGGTATTTTTCCAATCTCTAACTTTTAAATTTAAACATTTATTTGCTTAAATTTTATTTAGATATTTTATTTAGTTTTAGTTGTTATGTACTATTTGTAATAGCAATAATCTGGAAACAACCTAAATGTTCAACAATATAAGATTGGTTAACTGAATTATACTCAATACTATAATGGACTCATTCCATGGGGAACATATGCAGTCATTAAAACAATTTGCACAAATGTATTTATTAACATAGAAAGATGTTTATGATACACTGTTACATGAATTAAGCAGGTTACATAATGGTGAAAGTAATATCAGGGTTGGTTTTTTTTTATTTCAGTTTTGTATTTTTTTTTTTCAATTAAGACCTGGTCTTACTCTGCTGCCTGGGCTGGAATACAGTGAAGTCATCATAGTTCACTGCAGCCTCAGACTCCTGGGTCAGCCTTCCAAAGCAATCCTCCTACCTCAGCCTTCCAAAGTGCTGGGATTAGAGGTATGAGCCACTGAACACATCCAACTTTCTTAATAGGGTCCATCTCAATACAGTCCATGATTTCATTTATGTAGAAAATAAAATATATATACATATATATATGTGTGTGTGTGTATATATATATATATATATATTTTTTTTTTTTTTTTTTTTTTTTGCAGTTTTTGGCTGGGACTGGGATTAAACCTGCCACCTCTGGCATGTGGGGCTAGCGCCCCACTCTGTTGAGCCATAGGCGCCGCCCCTAAAGTCTAGTTTTTTCAATAAAAACCAATCTGAACAAATATTGTCCTTACTCAGTGGTGGTTATCTCCAGGTAGTTTGGGTTGTCACTATCTTGTTTCTGAATTAACCATGCAATTTTTTTCCCCAAGTTTCCCAATTTTGCAAACTGGTAAATGGAAAATGAAAGTTTCCAATCATTAGTTTGTGTTACTATTACTTTAGTGTATCTTTTAAGAATGAAAATGCTGGGTATTTAGGGGCTTTCTGGGGCACTGAGAGGGGCAGAGGGCATTGTCCTGTGTCCCTGGCCATCCCTTTGAGACCTTGGGCTTTCCATTTCTGCATTTCACTATGGCTTTGTCATTTTGTTTTGTTTCCTCATTGGCTTGGGGGTGGGGGTGGAGGGCGGAGATGCCAAGAGAAAAGGAAACTGAAACTTAAGTAGTCTTTGGTCACTGGTGCAATCTCTCTGGGCACGCCCCCTGATGTGATGCTCAAGCCTATGTAACAGGACTGAACAAGGCTGAAGGCAGCCAGAGGAAGACCCAGGACTGAACGAGGCTGAAGGCAGCCAGAGGAAGACCCAGGAATAAACAAGGCTGAAGGCAGCCAGAGGAAGACCTAGGAATAAACAAGGCTGAAGGCAGCAGAGGAGGACCACAGCTCACAGCCATGGTAAGTGATCTGACAGGTGGGCAGATGGGCTCTATTCCAGTAGAATTTCCTGCCCTACCCCAGGGGTGCAGTGAGAGCCAAAAAGCTCAGAGCTTGCCCAGGGTTCTAAGTACCAGGAGAGGGCCAGACTCCTGAAGGCAGGTCTGGGTCTTGGAAGGCAGAGACTCTGAGGGGACGTCCCCTAGGGCAGGGTACTGAGGGGCATTTTAGCAGGTGAAGAGAGGCAATGACACTGCTGTGAGAAGCTAGTTTTTCTTCTAGAAATGGCCCCTCTGTGCCTCCTGCACCTGGGGTCCCTCTCCTGATGGGTGGAGAGGACAGATAAAAGGGAGCACTGTCCCTGGGCATAGGAGCTGGCCCTGCAGCCACCTTGCATGTTGGGGTCCCTTGACTCATGCCAGTATCTCTGAGCCCCTGTGATACCTGCAGGGCTGGGACCTAAAGGTGAAGATGCTGGGAGGCCAGGAGTTCCAGGTGCCCCTGAGCAACTCTACACTGGTGTCAGATGTGAAGCAGCAGATCACCCAGAAGATCGGTATACATGCCTTCCAGCAGCGCCTAGTCATTCACCCAAGTGGCCTGGCACTGCAGGACAAGGTCCCCCTTGTCAGCCAGGGCCTAGGCCCCGGCAGCACAGTCCTGCTGGTGGTGCAGAGCTGCGACAACCCCCTGAGCATTCTGGTGAGGAACGACAGGGGCCGTAGCAGTGCCTATGAGATCCGGCTGACGGAGACCGTGGCCAGCCTCAAGCAGAAGGTGTGCTTACAGGAGCACGTGCAGAACGACCAGTTCTGGCTGAGCTTCGAGGGGAAGGCAATGGAAGACATGCTCCCTCTGGGGGAGTATAGCCTCACACCCCTGTGCACAGTGTTCATGAACCTGCGCCTGCGGGGTGGTGGGGGAGAGAGCAGGTCACCCACCAGCACCTGACCAGGAGCAAATGTTGATACTAGAAATAAATGCGGATACAAAGAGCAAGGCCTACCTCTGTGTCCACCATCATCCCTTCTGCTGACCCCAACCTGTACCTCTGCTATGGAGTTTGGGGAGGGTTGGGTGAGAGAACCCAAGACAATCTGGGGTGACCAGGCCCATGTTGCCAAATTAAGAGACAAGGATTTCATGGTTAGAGACTGTTGGGATCAAAATAGAGACATTCTAACAAAAGATACCCCACACTTTGTGGGAAATTAACTTCTAGAGAAAGAAAAATAGTTGCATTTTGTTGGAGGGGAGGGGCCCTGGGTTAGCAAACAGCTTAGGGCCAGGCAGGCTTGGTCAAGTCTCAGAATGGACTAGCTCTCCCCAGAGCCCCTGGAAGTGTAGAGAGGTGAGTCCTCGGGGCCTGCTTGGTGGGTTGCAAGGGGTGCTTGTCTACTCGCTGGCCCTCCAGACCCTATCCGCCTACTCTGCCCAACCTGTGTTGGTTTAGGGAGGGGTAGAGACAGTCCCAACCACCCACATCACCTTGTGGCAAGATGCAGAACACCTCCTGCTGGGCTCCCCTTAATGAAGAGCCCATGGCCACAGATGAGCAACACCTGGATTGGGGCTCACACTGTTCAGAGAGAAGGGCTATTCCCAGATGGGGAAGCCCTAATTGGTATAAGCTGCATTCCTTTGCACGCCAGACACTTCCTTCTGTAATTTCCCCCTAAACCAAGTTACCAAAAAAAGGAGCCACAGGCTGCCCCAATCGGGACATGTGTACAAAGGGGGCACAGCAGGGTCTGCACCTCTTGGGCCCAGGGTGGGAGCACTAAGACCTCAGCTCTGCAGCCACGCAGGACGATTGGCTGGAGATACAAAAGCCCTCTTTTGGTCTGTGGGGGTCCACGTGTGCCCTCCCTTCCCCATCTGCTCCCCCAGAAGCAGCGCTTGAGGGCCTAGCATGGCCTCCTAGCTCCAGCCTGTGTCCTGGATGTCGTCTCAGCCCGTTTTCAGAGGCAACTCGCCAAGTGTGAGCAACAACCCCTGCCGCAGCCGTCCTCCCTGAACCCCACCTCCCAGGGGCGGGGCCTCCACTGGACTGGCTTCTGCAGCCTTCTGGCTCAGAGACCCGCAGCTGGCTGGAGTGAGGGGGCCTACTCGCGTCCCCTCGGTCTTCAGCGGCGCCGGGCTCTAACCTGGATTTCAATCTCCTCACCCTATCAAACCCAGGTGGAGCAGTACCGTCAAGGGGCGCGAGTGGCGTGGACCCGAGCTTGAGGCCATGCGGTGGCAAGAGGTGCCCTCCTCCCGGCGGCAGGCCCGGGTCAGGGTGGACCGGGGCGCGGCCACGGCCCCTGGCCCCTGTTAAGACTACAGCGGGCTACGTTCCTGCCGGGGGAACGCCGCCCGCAGGGCCCCTCCTTGCTGCAGCGAGCCCCAGCCACCTAGTTCCAGCGCCGCCTCGAGCCCTTTGGAAGTCCAGTCACGTCGCCTCTAGATTATGCATTAACCCGATTCCAGAGGCATTTCCTGGGGTGGGGGGGACCGCTGCAGAAGGAGCGCCCCTGGACCGCCACCCCCTCCTCCGGCTCGGTCCCCACCCCCCTGCGGCCTCGCCTGGCGCTGCAGCCCGATTTTTCCTTCGCTGCCGGCGTCGGTCGCAGGCTGTCCCGCGGGCCCTAATAGATTTTAATACTGGACTTTCCATAATGTACAGAACATCCAGATAAGAATTTAATAAGGAGGCTCGGCGCCCGCAATTCAATGATTAGGGTGCCGGCCTCATACACTGGGGCTGGCGGGTTCAAACCCGGCCTAGGCCTGCTAAACAACAATGACAACTACAACAACAACAAATAGCCGCGCATTGTGGCAGGCACCTGTAGTCCCAACTACTTGGGAGGCTGCGGCAAGAGAATCGCTCAAGAGTTTGAGGTTGCTGTGAGCTGTGACGCCACTAGCACTCTGTAGTGAGACTCTGTCTCAGAAAGAAAAAAAAAAAGAATTCAATAAAGAGAGGATTTGAACAACACTATACACCAAATGAACCTAAAACAAATACAGAACATTCCACCTAACAACAGAATACACACTCTTCTCAAGTGCACAGGGAACATCACAAAACAAAACGAATTTAAGACTGAAATCATATCAATTATGTTTTCCAAACAAAATAGAATAAAACTAGAAATTAACAGCAGAAAGAAAACTAGAAAACTCACAAATGTGTGGAAACTAAACAACACACATCTTGTACAACCCACGAGCCAAAGAAAGAAAAATAAAAAGGGAAATTAGAAAATACTTTGAGGCGGGCTCGGCGCCTGTGGCTCAACGGGCTAAGGCGCCAGCCACGTACACCTGAGCCAATGGGTTCGAATCCAGCCTGGGCCCACCAAACAATGACGGCTGCAACCAAAAAAAAAAAAAAAAAGTGGCCGGGCGTTGTGGCGAGCTCCTGTAGTCCCAGCTACTTGGGAGGTGGAGGCAGGAGACTCGCTTAAGCCCAGGATTTGGAGGTTGCTGTGAGCTATGATGCCACAGTACTCTATCCAGGGTGACATAGAGGCTCTGTCTCAAAAAAAAAAAAAAAATACTTTGAGGCGAAAAAAATCTAAAACTCAACATATAAAAAAATAATGCGACGCAATAAAAGCAGCAGTTAGAGGAAAGTTTACAGTAGTGAATGCCTATATTAAAAGAAGAATAAAGATTGGGTTGGAGGGATTGGTAGAAGTAGGAAGAAGTAGGTCGGCCAACCGGCACTAAGCTACATTTAGACAGAAAAAGTTCAGCTATTTTATTACATAGTAGGGTGACTATAGTTAGAAAAGATCTTGAAAGTTATCACCACACACACAAAAAAATGATAAAAGTGTGTGGTGATGGACACGCAAACTATCCTGATTTGATATCACATTATATATATCATGTACATGTGTTGAAACATCACACTGTACCCCAGAAACATGTGCGATTATTATGTGTCAATTATAAAGGAAACAAAACAAAGAACAAAGAGCTCAAGATAATACGTGAAACCACAAACGGCATTAAAGAAGACTTAAGAACAAGGAGAAGGGGCGCCCCAGGGGCAGTTAGGCTAACTCCCCGGAGACGTAGGTGAGAACTGGGACTCAAGCCTTGACTGATCGTTCCACCTGATACTACCAGACCAGCACACAGGACGTTCACCAAAGGATGGAAGCGACTTGACTTTCCAGAGCTGCAGGACCCGCCTCTCCTTAGGTCTGCCCTTGCCCTTGGCTATCGGGCAGCGTGACGTCCACACGGACTCCAAGACCACAGAGGAAGACAAAATTCAGTCCCCACTGCCCCACACCCTAACATAGAACCTCCGCTCTGCTCACCCGCACCAGAGACTGCAACACAGTAACCACGGCCATTTTTCCGTACCTGTACCGGAAACTTGCGGCCTGGCCACTTCCGGGAACTACTGGCCTCGGGTCCAGAAGACTTCAGCGGCCGCGGAGGACCCCAGCCGGAAGATACGTCCCTGCGTATGGCGGAAGTGGCAGTGCGTGTGACGCCGGCGGCGGGGGGGGCGGGACCTGGGGCGGAGAGCGGTTCGCGCGCTTCGGGCCTAGTCCGGACTCGCCGCCGCCGCCGCCATATTCCCGGTAACGGGGGCGCGCGGCCGGGGGCCGGCTGGGCCGGAAGAGGGGTCGGGGCCGGCGTTGAGGCGGGAGGGGGTCGGTTGAAATGGGGCGGCCGGAGTCGGCGGGCGGAGGGAGGCGCGGGCCTTTGAGGGAGGGGGCCGAGGGCGCCGGGCCGGGCTTGTGGGGAGGGAGCGGGGCGGGCCTAGCTGGGAGCGAGGACTGGGCCTGAGTGGGGAGCCGCGGCGGCTGGAACTCCCGGCCCCACAGAGGCTCTGGGTGAGGCCGTGTCGGGGCCTAGGCAGCTGCGGCACTCGGGGGCTATGGGCTTCGCCGCGGTCGTTCTTCGCAACGCGGTCTGAGGGCCGCTGGGAGCCGAGGCCTGGACTTTTCCGCGGGCCGCGCCACAGGCAGCTGCGACACCGACGCGGCGCAACCCGGGTCGGGCCCGAGGGTGATGGGCAGCGAGCCCCGCGAGCCCCGACGGCCTGGGAGAGCGGGGGGCGGCGCGAGGCCGGGGGCGGGGCGGAGCGGGTGGGGCCGAGCTCGGGCTGCCGGGATGCTGCGTCTCTAGAGCTGGGAGGTTGGCGACCATCGCCCTCCTCCCGGCCCAGGACGCTCGTACCTTCTAATTCTCCCCTTGCTCTGAATCCCGCAGTGGCATCTTTCTTACTTTGGCCCATTTTGCGGGCTCGAGATCTTCCTTTCGGAGCCATGTCAGAAGGAGTGGACTTGATTGACATATACGCTGACGAAGAGTTCAACCAGGTGAGGGGTCTTCAGGAATTTGGGGATTTTCCTCCATCAGCTAAGGAATCACTTCCAGCAGATTTGACAGTGCTTTCAAGCTGTGCCAGGCCTAGGCTTGAGCACTCTAGTAGGTTTAAAAATTTCCCCCCATCAGACTCTAAAGACTTCTCACCATTCCGCTTTATGTTAACTCGAACCTCCAGGCTTAACTGTAAAGGCTGTGATTTAAGAGCACATAAAAATCAGGTGTAACAGAATGGTGAATCAACCTGTGGAACTTGCTCCTCCAGGAAGCCAAAGTTGGATGTCAGTCTCCTCAAAAACCAGAATTTGCTACTGTATTCATGAGGACCATGTTGATATCTATTACTTTACATGATTCTCTCAGACTGTAACTGGAGAAATAGAGTCCCCTCCCCCATGATGGTACAAAGATACAGTAAAAAAGATACTTTTAACGTTTTGATTCAGCTCTGTTGCAATTGTTTTTAGGTTTAACTTACAAGCTTTTAAGTAGCTTGACTCTAGTCATGAGAAATCCATAGACATTTTAGTAAAATATTGATGAACTTTACTGTTTATAGGAAGAAATAAAGAGTAAACATATTAGATAAATCACTTAAAAGGCATAAACCCACTAGACCCAGTCACATACTGTAACTTGGATTTGTTGGTTTATTTATTTATTTATTTGTTTTGAGACAGAGCCTCAAGCTGTCACCTGGAGACAGTGCTCACATCACAGCTCACAGCAACCTCCAATTCCTGGGCTTAAGTGAGTCTCTTGCCTCCGCCTCCTAAGTCGCTGGGACTACAGGCCCCAGCCACAACTCCTGGCCATTTTTTTGGTTGTAGCTGTCATTGTTGTTTGGCGGGCCGGGCTGGATTCGAACCCACCAGCTCAGGTGTATGTGGCTGACGCCTTAGCTCATTGAGCCACAGGCGCTGAGCCAGTTTCTTTATGTTTTTATTGTATCTAAGAACATTACACAAAAATGTCCCTTGAAATAATAGTTCAGTTTTGCCATTTTGAGGTCAAATCTCCAGAATGTTCGAGACTCTGTATTTAAAACTTAACAGTTGGCTCGGCGCCTGTGGCTCAACGGGCTAAGGTGCCAGCCACGTACACCTGAGCTGGTGGGTTCAAATCCAGCCCGGGCCGGCCAAACAACAATGACGGCTGCAACCAAAAAATGGCCGGGCGTTGTGGTGGGCGCCTGTGGTCCGAGCTACTTGGGAGGTGAAGGCAAGAGACTCGCTTGAGCCCAGGAATTGGAGGTTGCTGTGAGCTGTGTGATGTCACGGCACTCTATCCAGGGTGACAGCTTGAGGCTCTGTCTCAAAAAAAACAAACAAAAAAAAACTTAACAGTTATTTTACCTAGGTTTGTTGTTGTTGTTGTTGTTTTAGAGATAAGAGTCTGAGTTTATCGCCCTCGGTAGAGTGCCAGGGCGTCACAAAGCTCACAGCAACCTCCAAACCTGAGTTTAGGCGATTCTCTTGCCTCAGCCTCCCGAGTAGCTAGGACTACAGGTGCCTGGCACAACGCCAGGCTATTTTTTTGTTTTGTAGTTCAGCCGAGGCTGGGTTTGTTTGCTTTTGTGGTTTTTGGCCGGGGCTGGGTTTGAACCCGTCACCTCCAGCATATGGGGCCAGCGTCCTACTTCTTTGAGCCACAGGTGCCACCCTTACCTAGGTTATTTTTTATTATTTTTTATTTATTTTCTTTTTTGAGACAGAGCCTCAGCTGTCACCCTGGATAGAGTGCTGTGGCATCACACCTCACAGCAACCTCCAATTCCTGGGCTCAAGTGAGTCTCTTGCCTCTGCCTCCCAAGTAGCTGGGACTATTGGCGCCCGCCACAACGCCCAGCCATTTTTTGGTTGCAGCCGTCGTTATTTGGCGGGCCCGGGCTGGATGCAAACCTGCCAACTCAGGTGTATGTGGCTGACGCCTTAATCCGTTGAGCCACAGGCGCCGAGCCCACCTAGGTTATTTTTTTATCATCATTTTACTTAAGTAAGCTAGTTCTTCCCATTGACATCTTCCAGTGGGTACACATAAGGACCTAGAAAGAGCATATAATGAATGTGCTAGAGGGTCTAGGCTCTGACTTTGACCTGAAACAATGGAAGAGACAGATAAATGCCATTTTTTTCAGTTGGCATAAGTTTACATTAAAAAAAAATCGGGGGGATGCATTAGGGCTCTTTAACATGGAGGTTTTAAAGCATGCATGGAAGTAGAATAATGTAATGACTTCGTATCAATTATACTTTTTGGGCTTGGTACCATAGTTCAGTGGTTAGGGTACTGGCCACATACACCAGGGCTGGCGAGTTTGAACCAGCTCAGACCTGCTGAACAACAGTGACAACTACCATAGAAAAATAGCTGGGCATTGTGGTGGGTGCCTGTAGTCCCAGCTACTTGGGGGGCTGAGGCAAGAGAATCACTTAAGCCCAAAGAGTTTGAGGTTGCAGGGAGCAGTGACGCCACAGCACTTTATTGAGGGCAACATAGACTCTGTCTGAAAAAAAAAAAAAAATACTTTTTAATAGCTGTTTTCCTGGCAAACTGTAGGTATCTAACTTTGGCTGTTGATTATCTTAAATACATGAAAATTTTTTTCTCAATTTCAGTAGTTAAAGACATGGATAAAAAAGGTTATGGATAAAAAGGCAAGGTTTAGTATATTTATTTACAAAACCATTACTTTCTGAGTTTTCTGTATTCCTTTGAGTCAGACTTCAATTTTTTAAAATTATGGAGCTTTATTTTACAGGATAACAAAAAAGAGGGCTCTTTTCATTCCACTATTTGTTTTTTCTTTTAAATGGACAGATGAGTACCTTTGCTTTTTTGTTTGTTTTTTGAGACAGCATCTCTGTGCCTTGGGTAGAGTGCTGTTGCTCACAGCAACCTCAAACTCTTGGGCCCAAGGAATCCCCCTGCTTTAGCCTCCTGAGTAGGTGGGACTACAGGCCCCTGACACACCTCCTGGCTAAGTTTCACTGTTTTGTTTAGTTTGAGACTGAATCTCACTTTGTTGCCCTGGGTAGAGTGCTGTGGTGTCATAGCTTATAGCAAAACCTCAAACTCCTGGGCTCATGAGATGCTCTTGCCTCATCCTCACCAGTATCTAGGACTAAATAGGTGAAAAGTCCAGCTTTTTGTTGTTATTGAGTCAGGGTTCTCACTCTTGCTCAGGGTGGTCTCCAACTCCTGAGCTTAAGCAATCCACCATCCTTGGCCTCCCACAATGCTGGAATTACAGGCATGGGCCACCCTGCCTGGCCTTCCACTATTGTTAATGATAAGCTTTTTTTTTCCTTGAATTTTTTTCAAGGGGTTGATGACAATACTGCTGATTCACTTTGTGAAATAGAACAGGGTCCTTAACTGTAGGCCATGTTTGATCTGCGAAAATGAAATTTCATAATTGTTTAAGCAGTATAATTTATAATAAACAGGGTACAGGTTTGCCCACTGCTTTCTCATAGTAGAAGTTACTGGCCTCAACAGTTTGTTCTCTGTGGAAATGGTCATTGTAAAGCCAAAAACTTTGAACCTTGGTTACAATGAACAGAAACAATGGTATCAAGTTGGTTGCATTGAGACTAATCCTAGGCTAGTTACTTCTCTCAGTCAGATACCAGGAAGAGAGGGCTGGAAGGTAGGAACCTTGAGCATTCAGGAGAGGATGATGTTATTTAAATTGAAAGTCACATGAGTTCACTTTTGTTTATAAAGAAGCAGGAAGGTTCCGGAGACAATAATAGTTCTTTCTGTGCTATTAAGCACAAAATCCTTCTTGAGATTTTCATTCAGTGTTAAATACATATTTCCCATTTAATCTCCCTGGAAGGAATGAAGCTTTCAACATCAGTTGAAAACATACAGGTAAAAACATTGTATTTTTCCTTTGACTTTTTAGGGTTAGGTTTTGCTTTAAACAAATCTATCACTGCATAAATGTCCAGAAAACCTCAGATCTTTATCTTTTTTCTGTCTATACCAGCTGAACAAGTAAAATGAATTAGTGATGCTGGCAGATTAAATCCAAATACTACTTGATATCTTGTTTTTTCAGTAGACTCCTCAACAGGCCTCCACGTGCAGTTCCCACCACCTTTTTTTTTGTTTGTTTGAGACAGTCTCAAGTTATCACCCTGGGTAGAGTGCCGTGGTGTCATAGCTTACAGCAAACTCCAACTTTTGGGCTTAAGCAATCTCTTGCCTCAGTTTTTCTATTTTTAGTAGAGACGGGGGTCTTGCTTTTGCCAAAGCTGGTCTCAAACCTGTGTCTCAAACAATCCACCTGCCTCAGCATCCTGGAGTGCTAAGATTACAAGTGTGAGCCACCAACTTTTTAAAAACTGAGACCATAGGCGGCACCTGTAGCTCAATTGGCAAGGGCATTGGCTACATACAGCTAGGGTGGCAAATTTGAACCCAACCCAGGTCTGCTAAGCAACAATGACACTGCAACCAAAAAATAGCTAGGCATTGTGGCAAGCGCCTGTAGTCCCAGCTATTTGGGAGGCTGAGACAAGAGAATTGCTTAAGCCCAACAGTTGGAGGTTGCTATGAGCTGTGATGCCACGGCATTCTACCCAGGGTTAAAGCTTGAGACTATGTCTCAAAAAAAAAAAAAAAAAGACCATAGCCCAGAAAGACCATTTCAATCTTGTGACAATTTTGGCTTCATTGAATCTTTTTGTTTCTTAAAGTGGTAATTGATTAATACACCAAGGTCCACCAGAAGCAAGTCTATTCTTTTTTTTTTTTTTTTTTGGGGGGGGGAGATAGTCTCACTTTGTCATCCTTGTAGAGTGCCATGGTGTCATAGCTCACAGCAACCTCAAACTCTTGGACTCAAGCTATTCTCTTTATCTCAGCCTCCCAAGTAGCTGGCACTACAGGTGCCTACTGCAGCACCTGGCTATTTTTAGAGATGAGGTCTTACTCTGGCTCAGGCTGGTCTCAAACCTATGAACTCAAGCAATCTCTGTACCTCGGTCTTCCAGAGAGAATCAAGTCTTCTAATCATAAAAGAGTATATCAGTTGCCTAAACTTAACAGAGTGAAGGATTTCCTGTTGATGGATTTGGCCTCTGCGCTGTCCAAATCTACACATTCACCTATTTGGTTTTCAGTGATTAATTTTGTATTCAACCTTCAGGGGATATCTCTGAATCACAGATAACTGTGTGGAAGGAATCTGAATTTGTTTCCATTGACTATCCAAGATGGGGTATTTTTTTATTCCCTTTAAATTTCATTTAAAAATTCTGATTTAAAAAGAAAAAGTGCTTTAGGGTGAAGTAGTGCTCTTTAAGGATTAGATCATTGGATGGTGAAGTAGTGCTCTTTAAGGATTAGATCATTGGATAGGATCAAGTGACTTATACACCTGTATCTTTATTTTGAACCACAAGGGTAAGTCACCATACCTGGTACATGAATAGATAAGTGATTTGTCTAGAGTAGGGATGTTTGAGGGTAAGAGTTGTGTAGTATTTTATGGCTAACCTAATCACAGTATCATGTTATTAGTCCTAGCTGATGTCACCTTACTCATTAAACACTCCAGGGTAGCTTCTCTCCTTATTCTTCACACACTTACCCTTTTTTGATGTGAGATCCCTATTTATATGTTTAATTACAAGAACAGTCTTCCTGTATTTATTTGCTTCACTGATTCCTTTCCTTGTTTTTAAGTTGCCCCCTTTGTTTACTCTCTTTCTATAGGTCCTCCTGATGAAGGGTATACAAAATGCAGTTTTCTGTCTTTTGCCATTTCTAACATTTTTTACAAGGTTTAAGCTTTCTCCTGTGGGATTTCTTTCTTAATATTTGAAATTATATACATCCTTCAAGAAGTAGAATCCTTTCCCCTTCACTATCAGAACAATCCAAAATTATTAGTGTGTATTTTCTTCCACTGTATTTCAGATTAATTGAAAAACTAAAAGGTTATTTCCAAAGGTTTGTGATGATGTCAGAATTGCAAAAGGTCCAAGAGTAAGTTTTGTATTGAGTCTCTCTCCTCTAGTCTCACTTCAGGATTAGCAGTTCTTGCAATGATATTGTAAAGGAGAAAGTCTTAGCCATCTGTCCTGAGTTCCATTAGAGGAACTGTTTTCTTAAGAGAACTAGACAAGTTATCTAACTTAGGTGCCTCCTTTAGTCCCTCTTTTTTTTTTTTTTCCCCCTATAGAGACAGAGTCTCACTTTATCGCCATCGGTAGATACAGCTCACAGCAACCTCCAACTCCTGGGTTTAGGCGATTCTCTTGTCTCAGCCTCCTAGGTAGCTGAGACTACAGGCGCCCGCCACACGCCCAGATATTTTTTTGTTTTGCAGTTCGGCTGAGGCTGGGTTTGAACCCGCCACCTTCAGTATATGGGGCCGGTGCCCTACTCAATGAGCCACAGGCGCCACTCCATTAGTCCCTCTTTAAAAGATAACTGTGACATGAATGAGCCATAGTTTCTTTAAAACAGTAAGCTTCTCTCTGTCTTGGCCATTTTATTTTTTTTTAATTATTTAGTTTATTTTTTCATAGAGACAGTGTGTCACTTTATTGCCCTTGGTAGAGTGCTATGGCATCACACAGCTCACAGCAACCTCCAACTCCTGGGATTAGGCAATTCTCTTGCCTCAGCCTCCCAAGTAGCTGTGTCTACAAGCGCCCGCCTGTCTTGGCCATTTTAGCAACAGCATCTTTAGCATTGTTGGAATGTTTTGTCTGAGTCTTGTAATAAAAATACCTGTATGATCCTTGTAATAAAAAGATTTTGCTAAGATAATTACATTGTCAAATCCAAAACAATTTTTTTTGAGACAAGAGTCACTTTGTCACTCTTCGTAGAGTGCTGTGGCATTATAGATCACGGCAACCTTAAACTCCTGGGCTCGAGTTATCCTCTTTTTTTTTTTTTTTTTTTTTTGAGAAAGAGTTTCACTTTGTCACCGTAGGTAGAATGCCATGGTGTTGTAGCTCACAGCAACCTCAAACTCTTAGGCTCAAGTGAGTCTCTTGTCTCAGCCTCCGGAGTCGTTGGGACTATAGGCACCTGCCACAATGCCCGGCCATTTTTTAGAGACAGGGTCTTGCTTTAGCTCAGGCTGATCTCAAACCTGTGGGCTCAGGCAGTCCACCCACCTCAGCCTCCCAAAGTGCTGGGATTGTAGGCGTGAGCCACCGAGCCTAGTCTAAAATCTAAAACATTTAAGATCCCTTATAGTGGTTGTGGCTTTAGGAGTTTTAGTAAATAGTAATATATCACATAGGCAAAATGTATATTTTTTACATCTTCTAGAGTACATATACACAACAATAAATGCCTACTGTGATGTAGCTTACAGTATAGGTGTTTGTCCTAGTTTTTGACCCTCGTGTTTTAGACAGCTTTATCAGGCTTTGTATATCATTGAATATCCTTGCTTTTGCTTAAAGTTGTCTCCTAGATACATGTCATGGTAGTCTATTGAGTCTGCATGTTATTTGGGAAATGGAACATAGAAAACCCCCAAAGTTGGCTCGGCGCCTGTGGCTCAGCGGGCTAAGGTGCCAGCCATGTACACCTGAGCTCGCAGGTTCGAATCCACCCTGGACCTGCCAAACAACAATGGTGGCTGCAACCAAAAAATGGCCAGGCGTTGTGGCGGGCGCCTGTAGTCCCAGCTACTTGGGAGGCAGAGGCAGGAGACGCTTGAGCCCAGGAATT
>CAUYON010165613.1:0-10726 GCA_963573935.1 Arctocebus calabarensis
CTTGGGAGGCAGAGGCAGGAGACTCGCTTGAGCCCAGGAATTGGAGGTTGCTGTGAGCTGTGATGTCACAGCACTCTATCCAAGGTGACAGCTTGAGGCTCTGTCTCAAAAATAAATAAATATTATTTTCTGCCAAAAGGAATCAGGACTCTGGTGAGAAATATCTGATTGCAGGGCTGAGAAGCAAAACTACAAGATAAGCCTTAAATGTCTTATTTTGCCCATTCAAGAAAGGTGCAGACATATGAAAAAGGCTCTGAAGTCAGTTTGAACAGGGCTCCCACTGTCACAATCCAGGACAAGATGATGAGCACCAAGACAAACAATAAGAGCAATAGAAAAAAAGGCAGGGAGGCAGACAAAGGGCTCATGAAAGGTATTTTTCTTTAGAATCAGAGAATTTACAGGAAAACCTCATTGCAAATAAAATTTGTTTTCCTCCACTAAATAAAATACAAATCCGTAAGTCCATACTGATACCAACTAATGAACAAATGGGGTCTGTTGCTGGGCCTCTCCTAAGTGTGGAAGCTGGGTGGGGTCATCACGTGTCAACCTCCACAGTAATAATAGTTTCTGGGCAAGAATTATAAATGGATGCTCAGACTAAGGCGTAAATGTTTGATGACGAAAGGATGCTTGTCTAGTCTCAAAGCACACACACACGCAAAACTGATTAAAAAGCCCAACTTTACAGTGGGGGCATCTAGCAGATGCCTCATTAATTAGCGGAGTACAAGGTGGAACTCAGTAAGGACACAGGATCACTGCAGTGATACTCTGGCCAAACGTGCAAAGCCTGAACTTAACAAACCCAAACTGAGGGACATTACACAACGTAACAGGTCTGTATTTTGGAAAGTCATCAAAACCATGGGAAATCTAAGGAACAGTGTTGGAAGGAAGGAGAGATGACCAAGATGAACAACCGAGGACATCACATTAGACTCTTGTCCTCCGGAGCACGTGGGTGGGACAAATAGGGAAGTTGTTTCCTGCCTGTGATAGCTGTCCTATGGCTCTGTAAGAGAGGGACCTTGCTTATAGAAAATGTGCACTAAAGAATTCAAGGGCAGCGTGGCACCTGTGGCTCAGTGAGTAGGGCACCGGCCCCATATACCAAAGGTAGAGGGTTCAAACCCAGCCCCGGACAAACTGCAACAAAAAAATAGCTGGGCATTGTGGTGGGCGCCTATAGTCCCAGCTATTCGGGCTGAGGCAAGAGAATCACCTAAGCCCAAGAGCTAGGGGTGCTGTGAGCTGTGATGTCACAGTGCTCTACAGAGACAAAGTGTGACTCTGACTCTGAAAAAAAAACAATTCAAGGGCAATGGGGTATCATGTCTGTAACTTAACTCTCAAATGGCTCAAGAAAAACAAAACACAGGAAATAATGAAGCAAATACTGCAAAATGTCAGTAATGACGGATTCTGGGTGAAGGACATACAAGAATTCTTTGTACTATTCTTGCAACTTTTCTATAAATTTGATTTTATTTAAGTAAAAAAATAAATGCTCTTAAATAAATATCAGGTTATGAGAATCGTCTTCATTTAATATAACATCCTTTGACTAAAAGAGAAACAAATTAGAAGAGCAGTTAGGTACAGTTAGGTTCGTTATTTTGCATGAGATACAAAGCTGAATTTCCTGCATTGGGCTGAGAGAGCTAGGGAGGTTAAAAAAAGACAATGGAAGACGCAGGAAAAGCCCCGCCGTAGGGGAGAGGATGAGGCCTGGCAGGTGGATAGACATTTCTAGGAAATACGAATGGCTCAGAGATTCTCAAGGACAGGATGTCGATTTTAGCTTGTCTGAAATGTTGAGATGTGATGTAATCGTGCCCTGCCCCACGCAGTCTGCAGTCAGCTGTGCACGCATGCTCACACCCAACTTTTCCAGATGTCCCACAAACGATGCCGTACAGGAGGAACCTGTGCTCGGAGGAGATGAACACCCAGAAGGCAGCAAGAATTCACAGAAAGCTGGAGCCTTGGGCCACAGGCCACTCAGAAAAACCTAACCCCCCCAAGAATCCTCTGAAATACTGGGGAGAACACTGGCTACCCCAACATAGCGAATGAAGGTTGCAATGAGGTGGGTTTTTCTCTAATCTTAAGTGAGCAATGACATAAACTGGAAAATATACAGGCATCCAAGAGCCTGACCTTGGAGTAACAAGAAGTACTGTGTTTTAAAAGCACTCTGGGAGGCTGAGGTGGGTGGACTGCTTGAACACAGGAGTTCAAGTCCTGCCTGAGCAAGAGTGAGACCCTCATCTCTAAATAAAATAAAATAAATAGCCGGGGATCATGGTGGGAGACTATGCAAGCTACTAGGGAGGGTGAAACAAGGGAATCGCTTGAGCCCAAGAGTTTGAGGTGACTGTGGGCTATGATGATGCCACCACCCTCAAGTAAGGGAGACAAAGTGAGACTCTGTTTCAAAAAAAAAAATTGGACCAGAGATCTAAACATAAAAAGCTAAAGCTACAAAACTCTTCAGAGACAAGGCAGGGACTTCATGGCGTTGCATGCAGCAAAGATGTCTTGGATGTGAAATCAAAAGCATAGGAAGCAAAAGTAAATTGGGCTTCATTAAATTTAAGAACTGCATCTTATAGGGCACAATCAGGAGCCTAAAAAGGCAATCGTGGAATGGTGGAAAAGAACTTGCACATCATATATCTGAGCTCAGGAGTTCAACTTCAGTCTGAGCAAGAGTGAGACCCTAACAAGGTCAACTAAAAACAGAAAAAAGGACTAAATGGGCATTGTGGTGGGCACTTGTAGTCCCAGCTACTTGGGAGGCTGAGGCAAGAGGATCGCTTAAGCACAAGAGTTTGAGATTGCTGTGAGCTGTGACGCCACAGCACTCTACAGAGAGTGACAGGGTGAGACTGTCTCCCCTCCCCTAAAAAAGTAATGTTAGAAGTATAAAAGAGAAATAAAATACTGACTGCAATACTAACATTAATACTTTGCTGGGTGCTTTGGGGAAATGTAGGGCAATCTGCATTTCCCCAAATGTTATGGGAATGTATGTCCAAATCCCTTATTTTAGATTATACATATAAAGTAAAAATATAATTATATATAAAAACTGAAAAGTATCTCATACTCACCAACTGAACGTCAGGCTCAACTTGTTGCTGTAGGGCTCTAAGAAAGGCAGCTGGATTTTCTTGTACTCTTATGCTACATAAAAAGATTAATTTTGAAGCTATATAACTCCTTCTTAGTAGTATACAGTTCTATGGCATTAGAAATAGTACAAATACATTTTCATAACAGACTAAGAATTTTAGGGAAGAAATTACGGAAAGATAAAACCTTCCGAGTTTAAAGTTGTTTCTCTCACTACAAGATATCAACAACATTTAATAACCATTTTTATAGCATAAAAATAGTTTGGCGGAAAATGAAACATTCTCACAGTTGTGCAGAACCCCTATAATTAATAACCCTGTTGTTCAAAATGGGGTTGAAAATGAGCTTCTGAAATCAAGTCTCCTATCATCAAATGTCTGAAAAGGGCTCAAGCTACACCAGCATTTCGAGTTCTGCAATACTAAATCTCCATAAGAGTTTTAAAATAGATGTTTCAGAAAATATCAGCTTAAGCAATCATTAAGATATTTAGCTAGTCTGCATGATTCAGACAAAAATATTTTTTCCCCTTAGTGGCAACTTGTATGGAGCCTGGAATATTTAGCCTTAATCAATCAAACAACCATCAAATATGTACAAATGTATGTTCTGTCCTTACATTACATTCAGTGGATCTGAAGCAAACCCCCCACACAGGAATTTATAAGTCTAGTTTCTTTATGTAGAATCAGCCTTTTTTATGCATATATGATTTAACTGTCCCATTGCCCAGTAGCCTTTGAAACCTTGCCCAGCAGGTGGCAGGACCACTAACCTCTGGCAGCTGATTCTAAATGAGCTACATGCAAAGCCAGCAGCACTGTCTGAACAACTAAATGGTTCTGACTTTTCTAATTCTTCTTGCACTCCGACTTGGCCGCCCTTTCTGATCATTCTTTCTAAAATCACCAGGCAAGTGCTTTAGATATGAGGAGTGATGCACATAAATCTAACAGGGAAACAAATACTTCACGGGCAAGAAAAAGGATGGAATAAAATATAAGGTTTCAAATAAAACAGGCTAAGGACAGAACCCAGCAAACGGCCTGTTCAGAGAATTCATGTGAAAAAGAGCTTATGACGCCAGCCCTGGGTCTGTGGACTGTGGCTTCTTTCATAATCTTTCCTGCTTTATTAGCTTATGGGTTAAGAGAAATTAGAGCAGGTGAAATTCAAACCAGGCCATTTGTTAACAGATTCGATAAGAGGAGAATTCTAAACAATGATGTAAACTGAGACAGGATAACTATGGTTTCCAACAATACTTGTGCTGCTGATGTAATTAATTAGTAACTACACGTTTAAAGACTAACTTTCCACCTTGCCAATTAGGACATTTGCACCCTTAAGTGTAACAAAGAAAAAGAAGTATCTGTTGCTCTTTTCTAAGCATATCAGGTTAAACACGATGAGCTTCACCAGCTTTTTCTTGAGTGTAAGAGTGTATGTATCTCTTACTAAAGTGAAAGCAACTTACTTATCATTCTCACCTCCATCAACTGGGATAGCATCTAGCACACAGTAGTACTCAATAAATATTCTAAGAATAAATACGTAACTAATCTTATGCTACAAAAATAGCATCAGATTATTTTACATCTATTTTTATATTAAAGTTTAAAGCATAAACCTATTAAATAAGTCAGGTCATATGACTTTTGTTAGTATCTTGTTTGATGTTAAGTAAATAACTGATAAGATTCATTATCAACTATATGTACTGATACGAAAGAAGAAAAAAGTTGAGAAGGCAATAATAAACTTATTAAGGATTTACACCCCAATTAGCTCTCAACTGATTTCCAGGGAATGAGACTATCACCTAAGAACTGTGGAAACAAGGTCAGAGAAAGAGCAACAGAAAATATATTTTAACTTTATAGAAATTCAGTCATTAACATATCTATTTACTTATGACTATTTTCTTGGTACTTCATATTGGGAGACTTTACTGGCATAGAGAAGCTTTGTAGATACATCAGCCATTATTTCTTGCCAAACCATAACTAAACCAAATAAATACATGAAAAAAATTCAGTGCGTCCTCACATTCTGGGGTAGTCCACATTAAATCCCATGACGTTTCCCACTTTTCTCAAGCAGTTCAGGAAGCTCTCAGTCACATTTTCTGTTCTGTTACTACATAATATCAACCATGTATTTAAGGACCGCGCACTTAAAATCTTGCAAGTTCGAATATCCTTGGACCAATCAGCAGAAGACAAAGGTTGACACTGAGAAAAATAATGATCACAGACAGATTGAACAAATTTATTCAGAGAGCCACTAAATAAAGACAGTTATGGCCAACATTTGTCCGAACAGAACTGTTTAATATAGTTTGCTATTCGAAGGATTCAAATTCAGATCCACAAATATAGGTGCAATCCGTAAATGGTTCTATCTTGTGCCAAAGTTCATTCCTACCCATTATAGCAGGTCTGAGGACAGCCACAGCCCTCCCGCCCACAACACTTCCACCTGCCATCATCTTACAGGGACTAGGGGGTGGGATGCGGGGCGAGACCCAGGACAGTGCGCCCAGGCACCCCCTGAGGCCTATGAACCTTCGGTTTACTTGGTGCCTAAGACCCACCTAATTTCAGAAAAGCAGAATTGACCAAGAACTTGATGACAGTCACCCTAGCCATCCGCTCCCTCTAGGGGCCAAGCTTTCTCGTTTTTATGCCCTTTCTCTTATAGACACCAGTGTACACACCATTAAAAAAAAAAAAAAACCCTGCAAATAAATAAATAAGAATTAAAGCTCTGATAAATGTGATTTTACTTATACAGATGATGAGATGGATCGTTTTAAGTATCTGAACTCCTTCTTCATATGTGGATCTGAAACTGAGCTTTTCTTTACTGACTCCTGCCCAAGATACTCACAGGTCTAAATTTTAGTATTTTACAAAGTTTTGTTTTGAAAAATATTTTTTCCTCAGCTCCAAAAAAAAAAAAGGTTTTGGTAATTTAGACAGATTTTGTTAAGAAGACATGATGAAATAAAAATTCCCCATTCTGCCAACAAAACACATTTGTTGTTCAGTTTCATTAGTTTGGACAAGTCAGTTTGTAGGGCCAAATAAAAGCAAGAAGAGGGACTTTAAAAAATATAATGAAATGTGACTGGCCTTTAAAATGAGAAAAATAAAGGAGAAAAGCAAAAAGATAATGAGTAATTTTTCAAAAAAGAGGCTTATTTTTTCGACTGAAGGGCAGAAGTGGCCCGATGGATCTTCCCCAGGTCTCAGAATGCCTCTCTCCCCACGTCCTGCATCTGGGGCTGGGATGTGTGTGAATTTCTTCATTTTTACGCCGGTTTGAGCAGCATTACTTTGAAAGATGGACAGACACAATGGATATGCCAACTAAAAACCAATTCTGGTGTCAGGAAACGCAGCCTACTAGAATTAACGGTCACCAGATATTTCGCAGGTCATTATGGCTTTTTCTTTTTTTTTTCTGAAGTCACATAAGAACAGTATAACACCCAGTAAAAGGTAGGTATGTTTTGGGCAGTGCCTGTGGCTCAGCGAGTAGGGCACTGGCCTCATATACCAAGGGTGGAGGGTTCAAACCTGGCCCCGGCCAAACTACAACAACAAAACAAATAGCTGGGGGTTGTGGAGGGCGCCTGTAGTCCCAGCTACTCGGGAGGCTGAGGCAAGAGAATCGCCTAAGCCCAGGAGTTGGAGGCTGCTGTGGGTTGTGACTTCACAGCATCTATAGAGGGCGATAAAGGGAGACTCTGTCTCTCCAAAAAAAAAAAAAAAAAGGTATGTTTTAATTACAGTGGTTTAAAATACTAATTTCTAACTAACATATATCATGTCTTCTGGGTGCCACTAAATCCACACAATTAAATTCAGATTGAAAAGGAAACCAGAGGGCAACTAAAGCCTTAGGAGAAAGGGAGGGCAGAACTTGGCCGTGAAGACACCAGACAAACAGTGGGTAGACCACTAGTCACTCTGGCAAATGATCTAACTTACAAACATTCACGTAAATATGAATGAAAAAAAAAGAGTCACAGCACTTACTATGCTGTCTCGCATCAGTATTTTTTCTGAAGGCACAACTCGGCCTGTCACAGACATCTGACTTCCAAACTGCAGTCCCCAGGTCTCCAGCTCAAAACGAGCATCCTTGTCTCTGTTGACGGAGTCGTTTAAAATCATTAAGTGCTTATTTCAATCATTAGAGATATAAATTATAACTTGCTGAATTATTCAGAGGCTGACTTTCAGTGTCTTTAGGATTCTTTCCCGGCTTCTATTTCTACATACCATTTCTTTCCCCTGCTCAAAAGAATCACGGGACAACTCTGCCCATTTGAGATGAGCAGGGACAAGTGGGGGGCACACGAGTTAGAAAAATGAGCCTCCAAGCCAGACGGACCTCGGTTTAACTCGTAGCTCTAACATTTAATATTTTGTGACTTTGAGCAAATGATCACGTCTTTTTAATGCCATGGTTTCCTTACTGGAAAAATGCAAGGATAATAAAGGTAGCAACTTCAAAGGGTTGACGTGAAGATTAATGTGACAATACAGGGAAAGTGACTGAGATAGCGTCTAGCACCTGCGATGTGCTTAAAAAGGTAAGATAGTATCATTCCTGACAACAAACTTGTTAATGAGGTATTTAGAGCCAGTGGATGTGGAACTATCGGAATTCTTGGTTTGGAGTGGATGGAGAATGATAAAGGAAGGGAACAGAAGAACTTAAACTTGGAAAGACGCTTAGAATACACAGGGTGGTAGAAGACCATGAGGAGGATATTACTATTAGCAATAGTAACAGTACTTCCTTTTTGTACAGTACTTTAAACTGACAAACTGTGTGTATTTTATCTCGTGGAAGATCTATGACAATTTCCACTTAGCCGTAAGTCCCTTGAGTGTGGTAACCACAAAGACTTGGCTCCTGGCCGCTAAACAGTTCTCTGCACACAGTAAGCCAGGCACTCACAGCACACTGAGGAAATCCACCCTTTTGTTTTTCTACTAAGGCTCTGCCTCTGGCTGGGCATGGAGGCTCATGCCTGTAATCCTAGCACGTGGAGAGGCTGAGGTGGGAGGATTCCCTTGTGACCAGGAGGCCAGGAGTTTGAGACCAGCCCGGGCAACCTAGCAAGACCCCATCTCTACAAATTAGCCAGGCATGGCGGCACACATCTGTAGTCTCAACTACTTGGGTGGTTGAGGGGAGGATCCCTTGAGCCCAGGCATTTGAGGCTATAGTGAGCTCTGACTGCACCACTGCACCGCGGCCTGGGGGACAGAGCAAGACCCTGTTCAAAAATAAATAAAAGCCCCAGCTCATTTTTTAAGGGACCTCAAACTCAGACCCTCAAACCTCTTTACCACTGTCTTTCTGTGATATGACACTGTTTCCCATCTACTAAGGTTATGTCCTGTCTGGTCAATAATCCTTTGGATTAGATTATTATTGTGCTTCAGATACTCTCTGTCCAGGATGAGATGGGTGAGGACATCTGGTCAAGGAGGTGGGCGGCAGGCAGATGCGCTGGGGACTAACCCACGGCCCAGGATAAGCGGAACTGACCAGGAGATTCTTCTCAAGTGAACATAAGTCTGGGGGACATCCAGAATACATAACATAAAGTGTATCTATGAAACCACTAGCATGGTAAAATGCACATTTATCATGTGGAAATGTGTGAGAAAAAACCTTTAAGTGAAAAATTCAAGTTACAAAACATGATGAACGGTACTGTGTCATTTTCCTGATAAGAGGAGGACTATATGCATTTGCAAATATCTGAAAGGATATTCCACCATCCATTCCGTGTGATCCATACTGAGTATATACACACACATACGCTCTCTTCTTGCTTATGTAAATTTTCAAGTTCCTCCATGAGGCAGCACTACTTAAAACTTTTTAAAGAAAACTAACAGGGCAGCGCCTGTGGCTCAAAGGAGTAGGGCGCCGGCCCCATATGTGAGAGGTGGCAGGTTCAACCCCAGCCCCGACAAAAAAATGCAAAAAAAAAAAAAAAGCAAACTAACCATTCTACAACAATGCTGTTCAATAAAAATATAAAACGAGCCATATACATAATTTTAAATTTTCAAGTAACTGTCTTCAAAAAAGTAAAAAGTGATTTTAAAGATATATATTATTTAACCCAACATATCCAAAAAATTATCATTTCAAGATGTGTCACAGACACTTGGGAGTGCCAAGCAGCCACATGGGGCTACAGTATCAGGGCAGTTTCAGGGGGTCTCCGGGTAACCAGAGAGCGGCTCAACTTTCCCATCACAGGTCACAGAAAACTGTCCTGTGAGCAGGGACACAGTCTGAGAACCAGATGAACTAAACCGAAAGCCATAAAGGTTTCTTGAGTTTATGGAAACCATAGTGGGGTCTCCCTTACGCTCAGTCTGCTGAGGCCATTACATTAAGATCAGAACATTCTTGACCCTTAATAATGGGGGCCGGGTGTTTGCTCCTTTGGAGGGCATTACTGTTATTGTTTTTTAGATTATAACCCTTTTCTTCATTCAAAATTTTATCCTCAATGTAGGAAACTAATGAAAGCAGAGCTGCCTAGGTGAAGGGAGGGGGTCTTCCTACCAGCATGGCCCCTCCAGACTTCCCCGCAATCCCGCTAGCTCTGAGGCATCTCAGATGAAGCTCTGGGCTCTGGGTGCACAGTACTAAAGCTCCCTGCTCTGAACCACCAAGAATGAGACATTTCCATCAAGGAACAAGTATAGATCACCCAATCCTACAAGCTGGGCCCAGGCAGGCTACACACAGTCTCAGCAAGGTGACCCAGTACCTCTGGATGTTGTCCACAAGCCTGGCCAGGCGCTGCTGCCGGCCCAAAGGACCGAGCCGCGTCTCCTCAGCCACGGCCTTCATCAGCTGAAAATCAGAGACTGCCTGGTCCGTCAGCCCTATGAAATGCAAACGAAAGCCAAAAAATGAACATATGCAACCCCAGCTCATCTCCAACACAGCTTCAACTTTTCCTCTCGGCCTCTATCGGATTCACCATCTGTGTATAGCACCGACCAGCGGAAATGAAAACACAGACGGCATTTTAAATTCTCCAGTAGCCACACCAAGAAAAGCCAGAGGAAAACAGATGAAGTTATTTTCAGTAGTATATAGTATTTAACCCAATATATCTCATATTTTAACATGTAATCAACATAAAAATTCTATTGATGCGGCTCGGCACCTGTGGCTCAGCGGGCTAAGGCGCCAGGCACGTACACCTGAGCTGGCAGGTTCAAATCCAGCCTGGGCCCGCCAAACAACAATGACGGCTGCAACCAAAAAATGGCCAGGCGTTGTGGTGGGCGCCTGTAGTCCCAGCTACTTGCGAGGCGGAGGCAAGAGACTCGCTTGAGCCCAGGAATTGGAGGTTGCTGTGAGCTGTGATGCCATTGCACTCTATCCAGGGGGACAGCTTGAGGCTCTGTCTCAAAAAAAAAAAAAAAAATTCTATTGATGCAACAGTTTCCTTTTGTTCCATGCTAAGCCTTGAAAATCAGGTCTGCATTCTGTGTTCACTACACAGCCCTTCACA
>CAUYON010165614.1:0-14876 GCA_963573935.1 Arctocebus calabarensis
CCATGTTTACATCCCACGAGGTGCATTTATTTCTATTTGTTTTTAATTTTAGGAGTTGTCTTTAAAAACGTTTTTAAAAATCATTCAATTCCAAGAGTGATGGAGGGATGGGGAAAGGAAGAGCAGAGAGAGGGAAGGAGCGAGGGGGGTGGGGTCTTGGTGTGTGCCACACCTTTTGGGGGCAAAACACGATTGTAAGAGGGACTTTACCCAACAAATGCAACCAGTGTAATATGGTTTCTTATACCCTCAATGAATCCCCAACAATAAAAAAAAAATCATCCAATTCCAAAGTCAAAACTATGCGACATGTTATAACCAGATGAGTCTCACTCATGTCTACCCTTTCCTTCCCCATCATTTTCTATTTTTTTCAGTTTATTTTTCCTCGTTTCATTCTATGGCAAATGTGTACATTGAGTCATGTCCCATACTCCCTTTCTTACAGCGAATCAGCATACTGTACACATGGCCTGCCCTTTACTTCTTTTTTTTTTTTTTTTTTGCGGTTTTGGCTGGGGCTGGGTTTGAACCCACCACCTCTGGCATATGGGGCTGGTGCCCTACTCCTTTGAGCCACAGGCGCCGCCCCCCTTCCTTCTCCTCTCATTGTATCCTAGCGTGTGCTGTGTATGTACATGTCTTTTTTTCACATTGAGTGCTGATGCCTCAGTTTATTCAGCTGTCTCCTGATGGTAGACATTTGCATTCTTTACAATCCTCAGTGAATGCAAGTCGTGCTGAAGGCATATCCCTCTACGCATATTCTCCAAGGTATATTTATGACAGACCCCAGAAGTGGAAAAGGGTAAGCGTGTTTTTTCCTAGTTACTGCTCAGTCTCTTTCCAGTGAATTCCATTGACATCATTCCTAGCAGGACATGAACGTGACTGTTCCTCTACAGAACTAGAACTTGAATAAGTAATTTTATTTTATCTTTGCATCAATCTCAGTTTACTTTTAACTTGTATTTTAGAGAGTAAAATTCAGGTTTCTCTAGTGGTCACAGTCTGTGTATACCATGAATCTTTAGGGACAAGTGTTCCAAGCGGGTGTGGCAATGGGCAACTCAACCTGGCTCAGTTTAGAATTTGTGTTTTCAACATGCAGGGGACTTCTGGGTAGAACTGAGCAAACAATAGATTTATTTAGAGAAATGGAGATTTTTGCAGCTTCTCTTGAGTCTGATATTCAATGGGTAACCTCTCTTGAATTTTCTTTATTTCAAGAATTTCAAGTTCATATTCACTTGTAAACACAAAAGTATATGAGAAAGAAATCTTTATTATTTTAAACTATTTTTTACCTCTAATTTAAACTTATGATTATTTTAAGATCTGTAATTTATTTAATAATGGGGTTTAGGGGGAAAAAGTTACAATGAAAATATACATAGATTCTAAGGTGCCTTTTGATTTCAGAATTACTGAAGTGTAAAACAATCAAGTTTTTAGAATCAAGGAAATAAGGTTTTATTGAAAATAGCGGGATAATTATACTTTTTATTTTTTAATCATGAAATATGTAACGCTTCCTATGTTACTGTTCATTTGGTTATGGCTTGGTTTTCTTTGACCTACATTGTCTTTGTAATATATGTCACTCTCTTTTCTCTCGGTCTTAAGAAATCATTTTTTCTATTTTGCAAGGTACTCATCATTATGGCAAGGAAGACTTATTTTTGCATTTGAATATTAGAATATAATGTCCTGTTATAGTTAATTTTGTAAAAGGCTTTTTAAAAGAGCAATTTTAGATCCATACGAAAATTGAGAAGGAGGTACAGAGACTTCTCATATGCTCTGTCCCCACACATGCCCAGCCTCCCCCACTGTCAACATCTCCACCAGACGGGATGTTTGTGGTAGTTGATGAACCTGCATTGACATCTCTCTATCCGCTGGAGTCCTTAGTTCACATCACCATTCACTCCCAGTATTGTATATTCTATGGGTTTGGATAAAGGTAGAATGATGTGTATCCACCATGATAAAAATACAGAGTATTTTCACTGCCCTAAAAGGCCTCTGTGCACTATCATTGCAACATTAAAATTTAATGTTCCGTTTTAATTTTTTTTTAATAATTTTATTGAATCATAATTATGTACATTGGTGCAATCACAGGGCACGGTCTGAAGTGTGGCAAATTTTGTACAATATATTGATTTTTCCAAAATTCCTGTAGCTAAGTCATGGAGTTTTAGAAAAATGAACCAAATTTTGTGTCTGAAGTTTGAACAAATCATATTGAGTCATAAATGGGATCGCTGGAGGCTTCCTATTTCACCTGCTTCCAAGTCACTGGTAGCCAGGACCGATTTTATTTACCGATTGTTATTCCCAAACTTTTCCTGCATCTCGGGTTTTGAAAATAACACAATTGGGGGTACATTTCATAGGATTGACTCTTTGGTAAATTCCCAGGTGATGCAATTATCCTAATAAATCAATTTTAGATGATTTTAAATCATATTAGTAAGATCCCTCATGCCCGTTTGGAGTTAGTCAATCCCCCGTAACCCCAGGAACCAAATCATATAGGAACATGTGGTCGCTGTGTGTCACTTTCACTCAGTAGAATGTTTTCAAGGCTCATCCATGTTTTAGCTTGTGTCAGGGGTTTGCTTCTTCTTTTACTTTTTTTTTTTTTATTAAATCATAGCTGTGTACATTAATGCAATTGTGGGGTACAGTGTGCTGCTTTTATATACAATTTAAAATATTTTCATCAAACTGGTTAACAGCCTTTACCACATTTTCTTAGTTATTGTGTTAAGATATTTATAGTCTACCCTTAGTAGATTTAGCATGTACCCTTGTAAAATGACCGTAGATGTGGTCCCACCAATTATCCTCCCTCCATCCAGCCTCCCCCCACCCCTCCCTCTCCTCTTTCCCCTTCATCTTGGGCTATAGTTGGGTTATAGCTTTTATATGGAAGTGTGGGTTCTTATATATTAGTTTCATGGTAGGGCTGAGTACATTGGATACTTCTTCCAATTATTAAATTATATCCCATTGTATAACTATCCACACTATCAGTTGATGGACATTTAGGCTGTTTCCAGTTTGGGCCTATAATGCCACTATAAGTATTTGCATGCAAATCTTTTCATGGGCATATGCTTTTATTTCTCTTGGGAAGGTACCCAGGAGTGAAATCACTGGTTAATCATATGGTACTATACAATAATAATTATGGTATCATATAATAATAATTATATGTTTATATTTTCTAGAAACTGACAAATTGTTTTTCAAAGTGGCTTCTGCATCTTATTTTAACACTTTATTGTCAAAGGAAAAAGATACTGTTCTTCTCATTCATTCATTCACAAAACTTATTTATTCTACGTGTATTGAATACCTACCTTGTCCACAAATAATATCTATAAATGCCACAATTCTTTTCTTCATGGCACTTGCAGACAAATGACCAGATAACTAAATATAGCAAGAGAAATACTGAGGTTCAGTAAGGGAAGCCCAGCCCTGGTGTGGGGGGCCAGTAGGGAGGGTACCTACTCCAGGCTTGGGGAGCAGGCATGCAATGTTTTGGAGAAGGACATACCTAAGTGAAATCCTGGAAACGTATTGTAGGGAATGAGGTAGGAATGGTATTATAGGTCAGGGAGCAGCAGACACCTTGTACTGCTCACTCCCTGGAACCCTCCACTGATCAGTTTTCCTTGTTCCAAAGCAGCTGTCCCCAACAACACAGTGCGTACTTCAGGTGGGCACGTGTTGAGCTTATTGTCTCTTTTTCCCTTGAGATCAGAGATCTCTATTTATTTACGGGTATATCTTTGCTTGGCACAGGGAAGGGCCTCAATAAATATTTGTTGAAAGTGTAAACCCTTGTAGGTAAATGAGATCACAGTGTTAAAGAACATTCAAACACTGTCTAGGCGATTTGTGACATCAGCAGCCTGGACTTTTTTCTCCCGAGTTTTAACACTAATAGTTTTGATAAAAATGTGTATTGAGTGCTGCCTAATGACCATATAAGACTCCACTGAGACAAACCAAATCTGAGATGCTGGGAAAAGTGGACGGTCTGGGTTAAGAGGAGGAAGATATTTGAGACCATAGAACATCAGCGGATAAGGGGACATGTAGTGTGTTGCTTCCTAATTTAAGACTAGATTTGGTGAAACGAGTTTGCCAAAGAATGATTTGAGACCTCTGGCAAGATAATAAGTTTTTCATTATAGTAGATGAGGAGGGAAGTTTTCAGGTTCCAGTACAGAACTTTCAGGAAACTTTTGTGTGTGTGTGTGTTTTTGGCTGGGGCTGGGTGGCATAACCTGCCACCTCCGGCATATGGGGCCAGCGCCCTATCCTTTGAGCCACAGGTGCTGCCCCTTTCGGGAAACTTTTTAGAAAGTTAGGAACCATTGAAGAGGAAGATTATCCCTCAAAACAGTTATTTTAGTTAATGGAACAGGCAACAAGGGATCTGAGAGCAGTTTGAGGAGGAAGAGAAGGAATTGTCATTCCTCCAGGATTTGCCCTCTGTCATTCCCATTTTTGAGGCCTGTTTTGCGAGTCAAATAAACAAGGACCATTTTTGATACCATTATCCATGATTTTTAATACAGCTTGAATGTCTTCAGAACAATAATAAAAATGGCTCTGCTTATAAAGAGATTTTCTGGGGGAAATATTAAGGAATCTTAACTAAAATGTACTTAGGCTCCAATTTGAAGGAATCTCAGCCATTTTAGTTATGCAGAAAAGGAATGTGCCCAAATAAAGATTTACAGCCTGCCTGGTGTAGCGGCCACGAGCGGCCACGGCTATGATCCTTGCGCTCTGAGAGGCTGAAGTGGTCGGATGGCTTGAGCTCAGGAGTTTCAGAGCAGCCTGAGTAAGAGCCAGATCCCTGTCTCTGCTAAAAAATAGAAAGAACTAACTGGGCATGGTGGTGGCACCTATAGTACCAGTGATTCAGGGAGCTGGGGCAGGAGGATCTCTTGAGTCCAAGAGTTTGAGGTTGCTGTGAGCCATGGTAATGTTATACACTCAACTCCAGGACGACAGCGTGAGATGATGTTTCACACACACACACACACAAAATAGATTTACAACTTCATATATGTTTTTCCTAATAAAGTATAACATAATATAAATATACTTACATATAAATATATATGTCTGTGTATATATATATCAGTGGTTCTCAACCTTTCTCATGCCGTGGCCCTTTAATGCCGTTCCTATGGGTAGTGACCCACAGGTTGACAACCATTGATATATGTATTAAGTTGGACAGTTAAGTTCGTGAACTTATCCTGGAAAAAGTGCTACATACCTCCTTGCTGCATATCACTACAGTCCCCTTCAAAGGACTCCCCTTAGCTATCTGTTGGCTGTAGTACTGTCAGTGAGGTATGTAGCACTTTTTCTGGGATGAGTTGGTTAACTTAATCATCTCACCTCATATCTGTATGTTTCACTTTTGTTGACTGAGTTTTGTATTGTTATCATTTGAGATGGGCTTCTTGTACTGAAAATAAATTGTCTAGAGAATAACTAAGATATAATTCGGGTGGCTTCATGGGAGTATTGTTTTTACTTTGCTGTAATTTTCCTGTTTGTTTTTGGTTGAGTAGGGTGTAGGGACATTAGAGAAGATGGAACTGTGAAACTAATTACAGCTTGATCCTAAAGGACCACTGCCCCCCACCCCCTGTCCTCTGCTGAGGCACTTAGCCCTCACTCAAGGGCAAATGGGAACATGCAGAGTTTTAATTAGAGAAGTGTCATAAGGAATGTTCATTGTACAAAGATTTGCTGTGACTAGGACACTAAATTGGATGGAAGGACAGAATTAGGAGAACAATTCAGAAGCCTTTTACAGTAATTCAAGAAAAAGTTAGTGGTAAATGGAAGGAGGTGACAGGTAAGTGGTAGACTGAACACCTGTGACAGTTTAATGGAACAACATGGAGTTTCCATGCATGGGCGCTGAGAAGGGAATGGAAGAGTCAGGAGGGCTCCCAGATTTCCTGTTTTGGCAATCGGATTCTGCTCATTGAAGTAGGGAACATGGGAAAAAGAGGAACAGGTGTGTTATGGAGCTTTATGGAGTTTTATGATGAGCTTGGCTGTGGCATTGTCAGTCTTTGGGAGCCAGTAGACTATCCATGTCAATAGGAAGTTGGAAATCTGGGATGGGTGCTTCAGGGTTGAATCCCAGACAGAGGCATAGATTTTGGATTTGTGTGTGCAAAAATGCATGAAACTGTGAGAGTTTCAGTATGATAGCTGCAGAGAGTATTGGAATGAGAAGGGAACAGGTCTGTGGTGGACAGAACTCTGGGAACCCTGACATTTAACAGGCAGGAGAAGGAGACCCATGAGAGAGAGAGCGATGAGTGGTTGGAGGAAAAAGGGAGCAGCTCTAATGTATTGTCAAAAAGCCAGAATAGGAGGAGGGCATTTCAAAAGGGAGGAAGTGGGCCAGAGCATCAGTTGGTAGAGTTCAGTTCAGTGGAACACAAGTCAATGGAGTTCATGGCACCTGTGATGTTTCAGAAACAGTGAGTATACACATGGATGGGAGGAGAAAGGAGAAGCAAATGGTGAGTGTAAGTGATTTTTCTTTTCTAAATCAATTGTAGGAATTTACAGAATAATGACTTAGCCTAACGAGTTTTTTAAAAATTGAGATGAAAGTCATATAACAGAAGATTAACAATCTTAAAGTGAACAATTCAGTGGCATTTAGCACTTTCCCAATGTTGTGCAACCACCTTCTTTATCTAGTTCCAGAACTTTCTCATGGCCTTGAAAGGAAACCCCATGCCCACTAAGCAGCGGCTCCCTGCTTTCCTTCACACCTCCCATCCTCTGGCCACTACTAATCTGTGCTCTGTGGATTTCTTCTTCTGGATATTTTTTGTAAACTGAATTATACAATGTGTCACCTTTCATCATGAAAGAAATGATTTCTTTCATGTAGCATAATGTTTTCAAGTTTATCCCTTTAGCCTGTACCAGTACTTCATTCTTTTTTTGTGGCCTAATAATATTTCATTGTAGTGATGTGCCACAATTTGCTTATCCATTCGTCTGCTGATGGGCTTTGGGGCTGTTTCCACCTTTCTTGGCTCTGTGAACATTCATGCATGTGTATTTATTTCAGTACTTGTTTTCAATTTCTTTGGGTATATAGGTTGAACATCTTTAATCTGAAAGTCTTAAATCTAAAATATTCTAAAATCTGGAACTTTTTTGGATACCAACATGATGTTCAAACATCATGCACAAGAGAAACGCTCATTGGAACATTTTGGTGTTGGATGTATGGATTTGGGAAGTGCAATGAGCAAGTATATGCAAATGTTCCAAAATCTGAAAAGATCCAAAGTCCAAAACACTTCTACTCCCACATATTTCAGATAAAGAACGCTCAACCTTTGTATTTAGAAGTGGAACTGATGGAATTTAATATAGTTTTTCAAAACTATACTTTCATATAATGCTAACTGAGAATCCATAGGAAGCATCTTTTGTTGTTGTTGTTGTTGAGACAGGGTCTCACTGTGTCACCCAGGCTGGAGTGCAGTGGTGCGATCACAGCTCACTGTGGCATCAAACTCCTGGGCTCAAGGGATTCTCCTGCCTCAGCCTTCTACGGGACTGCAGATGTGAGCTACTGTTATGGCTATTTTTTTAAACCTTTTATGAGATTAGGGTGTCGTTATTTTGCCTGGGCTGGTCTTGATCTCCTGGACTCAAGTGACTCTCCTGCTTTGGCCTCCCAAACTGCTGGGATTATAGACGTGAGCCACCATCTCAGGCCAGCAATGTGCATTAGACAAAAAGTTGACTTACATAGTCTGTGTTCTTTGTATAATTTATATTCTCTTAGAGATAGAATTGTTGAAACCACTATCTGGTAATTAAGCATCCCATCCAGAGATAAGTTGAACATCTCCTTCTATTATATATTTATTCAGTGTACACACATATGAATATATACTTTAAAGAAGGTGATACTTACTAGAATTGAGGTTTGAGTGTTATAAAAAGAAGACATTTCAAATGAAGAATTTGGATAGATCAAGTCATGTAGGAGACAGAAGATGGGCACAGAGTTGGATGTCTCATAGTTTATTTTTTTCTGAAGAAATTAATGAAAGTTACACTCTAGTTGGTAATAAGGGAAGTAACAGGATGATGAAGTGAACTAAAAGCACCCATGGTATTAATTTAATAGCTAGCCAACTTTTAAAATTAATATTGTATTTTCAAAATCAATTTTCATTCATCTGATAACCACAGACTCCCTTTATGTTTAATCTTGTGGACTGCATTTTCTACTCAGAGATATCAGTGTAGATGAAAGGAAATTTGAGTTCTAACTGTGACAGTCTAGCTTCCTTGTGTCTCAGTTAAACTTTATTCATTAGATATAGATTAATAAATTATTAGAGAAGTGGGACAATGATTACATTCCTATAATATTTTTGATGATTTAAAGTGACATTTATGCTATATCCTCAAAAGTATCCCTCCCCAACCTTTTCAGCATGAGGAAAGGCAATTTTTTTACTGACTGGGCTGGGGATGTGGGTGGGGATGGCATTCAATTCTCATAAAGAGCCTGAAACCTAGACCCCTTGTGTGTACAGTTTACAGTAGGGGTCACGCTTCTCTGAGAATCTAATGCCACCCCTGCTCTGCCAGGAGGCGGGGTTCAGGTGAGTGATGGATAAATGCCATGCAGCCTGGTTGCTAACAGGCTACAGTCTGGTCTGCACCCCGGGAGGTTGGGGACACAGCAAAGCATTATTTTCTTCTGTAGTGTTTCTTTTGTAGAGATAACTCCTAGAAATTGATTATGGAACTGAGATTCTGCAAGACATAGCTCTGTAGTTTCATCACCCAAGCATCGTCTACAGACTTGGGAGGGGAAATAATGTTTGTGGAGTGTCTGTGAAGTGTTCTATGTATCTGACCTCATTTAAGTCCTAACAACCAGTGGCTGGCAGATCCATGATAGCAATGGAGTTTGGCTACCTCCAACATCAGAGCTCTGTCCACCGTACTACGAATGCGAATTAGGTCTCATCTATGTGGTGGTTTATCAGAGTAGGATGCTAGGACTCTGACGGGTTAGCTCATGTTTTTCATGGAGACAGGAAGAGGGCCTGGGCAGATCCTATGCCTGCCGTTGTCCAATCCTAAACTGTGTCGTGTTCCTTCTCTTGGAAGGATCTGGATGCATTATCAAGAGAATATTAATTTCTCTTGTAAACTGTATCTGGGACACATTCATGGTTAATTCAAGCTGATTCAAGGAGGTAGCTTCTGATTCTCTCTTATCTCATGTGCACTATCTGTGTAATCTCAATCAACTCAACTCTAGGATTGATGTATTTATTTCTCTTTGTGGTATGTATTTGTTTCAGGCAGAGAAAGCTGATGGATTTGTCAACCTGCCTGATTTCACGGTTGAAAGAGCATCCGAATGCAAGAAAAAGCAGTAAGTTTTCTCTAGTCCGCCACAAAACTCTGAGCTGTGATAACATCTTTTTCAAACGTTCAAGTGATGTGGTGATTTAGAAGTGAGTGAAGGAAACTCAATGTCTGAGAATTTTGAGCATTTGGGGTTGGCACCCAAAATAGTAACAGAAACATTTAACCTCTCATTTTCTGGAATTTCACTTTGTGGAGCAGATGGGTTTTAAACCCCCCATGAAGCCTTGGCATGGAATGTGGATGACTGTCTGTCATGGCATCAAAAACAAGCTCCCATCCAGGGCTGGCAGAGAGGTCAGATGTCAAGTTTTTGTCCTTGTAAAGAGAAGGACGGATAGTTAAATCTGTCTCACCAGAGCTGCAGATAGGACATCAAGAACATTTTCTTAGTTCATGGAGATACCTGAGAACCCTTGGAATTAAATTCTCTGAGATGTCTTAAGCCTGAGAATTATACTGTGTACAATTCAAGTCCAAAAGATTTGAGACCCAACAGGAATCATAGAAGTGGGCAGCTCAGGGTCTTCGTTTGAGAGAAAGATAGCTCAGGAAGTCTGTGACCTGCCTAGGGCTTGGGACAGCTGGCTCTAAACCCAAGAATCCAGACCCCCATCTGAGTGCTTTTCCTGTGATACATCCTGGTCTATTGCATGTGTGTCCGTGTTCACCTTCTTCTAATTATTTCTTCTACCTTTGACATCTTTGCACTTTGATGAGAAAGGGCCGTTTCCTTATTGTCCTATGTTAGTAGTTGCAGAAATTGATTATTTATTTCTAAGGAAATTGATGAAGCAGAGCTTGTTTCAGTCTTTGCCTGTCTGGTGTATCTACTCAACTGCAGTGACATAGGCAGTGCTCATTCTGTGTGGTTTTCCACTGGCTATTTATAAACAGCTTGGCCTATGCTACAGGACTTCCGGTCTCAGCTGTGAAATGGAACAGCATTGTTATTTGTTATCTTCAACGTTTTATACTTTGCAACTAAAATCGGCCTGACATTTTTCCTTTACTAAAAGAAAGTTCCTTGGATAAGGTTTCTGATGTGTTATCACAGTGTGAAAATGTTCCAGATCTATAAATGAAATTCTTCTGTATATATGAAAATTGTATTTGAGTAAGTACTTTCCTTGATGGAGTTGATCTGGATATTTTGAAGTGATACCTTGATTGCTCTAAATTTTAATTTATTGTATCTTTGTGGCAAACCAGTTAGTAAGTCAAAAGAAAAGGATTTGTCCATATGTTTTCAATGGACCCTACTGGGCAGCTCAGTGTACTGTTCTGCGTGTCCTGACATAACAAACTGGCCTTCAGCTCCCTATGTGAAATAGGGACTAGACAATAGGTATTTAATGTGATTAAATTAGTTTTTGTAAATTTACAAGCAAGGCAGACAAGCTTATAATGCTTCTATTTGACTGACTTGCTTTCAGAGCCATCAATGACGGCAAATACTAATTTGTGCCTTTCTCCTTTTCAGTGCTTTTAAGGTCAACCATCCACAGATCAAGGCCTTTTATTTTGCAGCTGAGAACATCCAGGAAATGAATGTGTAAGTAGAGGAAATCGGTAAACCCAGCCCTATGGGAGTATATTACCTTGGTCAGGTATTGGGGTTTTAAGCGTGTGCTCATATTGATTATAGTTTCATTTATTTCTGTTACTTTAAGGATTTTCTTTAGAGGTTGTCAAGTCTTCTTGCTTCCCTTCTATCTGGAAGCATTTTGGAGAACTATGCATATCACAATGGTTATTTTAGGAGGAGGTTATAGACTCTTCCGGGAGAATCCCCCAGCTGAGAAAGAAACAGACAGAAGCCATGATAAGAAAATCTTAAAATGAGGAGAAGGATTTGAAAGTGTTATGTAACTGATCTCTCAGCTTTCTACATGCAAAACCACTGTACGGCATTTCACATGCGCTGTGTGATTATCATGATGATTCACGTATTTATCACCTCTCGGGGCCTCCTCCTGAACATTTGGCAAAGTGTCCATGCTCAGAGAGTATGGAAAGTTTGATCTTTAGCTCCCTTTCTGCTTTACTTTGTTTCAATGAGTGGCTGTATGCCTGGACCACTACCTACTCAACACAGTCCCTACCGCTGCTCCAGATTCATATGCAATCACAATGGCCATTACTAGGGTCCAGCTGTGTTTAAGGTACTGACCCAAGCAGCAGAGGCAGCCCTAGTCTAAGAACTCCTGGTGTCTGTTTCCCATAACCAGTTTATGGAAACTCCTACCACATGCCCCTTTGCAGCAGTGCTGTGCAGCAGCAAATAAAAAACCACCCACAATCTCTTTATTTGTAGAGTTTATGCTTAGTCTATTTTATTTAATCATAATGATTTTCTTACCTGTGTGTCCTGTACAGTTTTGATTTACCCTCTTGCTCTAGAAAATGAAAGCAGCTGTCTTTCACCAAACATGTGCACACACTCACTCACACACACACGACATCTGGTCAGCAGCTCTGCTTAGCTCGAAGCATTGTCATCTGTCCCCGGTGCTCACCTCCCCACTGCAGCCCGTCCAGTGAGGGCAGAATGGCTTTGTGCCACAGACAAGCCCTGCGTTAGAAAGAACAAGGCAAAGCATTGACCTTTGAGTCTCCCAAACAAGTCATTCATTCCATTGGGCAAAGAGAAGTTGTTTCTACCCTCCTTCTGATTTTAGCTTTTCCCCCTGGTCTTTCTTAAGCATCTGAGAAAAATAATAGCAGGTACATAAAAGGAGAGGAATTAAAAGTCTTCGCAGTTGTAGCTCTTTACTCATCTTTCTGACCTGTACTGGTAATGAAAGCCCTACTTGTACCCACAGGATGAGTGGAAGGCTTTATGGTCTTGCCCGCTGGTCTCGGAGCCCCATGAAGGTTGAAGGTTGAGCCATCAGTTAGGCCTAGGTGGTCCTTTCTGGTCTTTAATGGCAGTGAGACCGTGCTGCCTGCCTCCCCTCCCCAGTGTCCCCTGTCCCTCCTGGCTGCTTCTCTCTAATAGCACCCTGCATCTCTGCCTGCCTTCTCTGGCCAAATCCTTCCCTTTCGTTCTCTGGCTGATTATCTCAAAGTAGCCCTCTCTCCAGCAAGGGGTGGGTGAGACTGAGTTGACCAGCAAGACAATTGTTTCTAAGCATTTTGTTTCCTAGTGAATTTCTCCTCCAACCCAATCAAATACATTTTTAAACCCATAGAAGTGTGAGACCCCTCCGTGGTCATCGGAATCTGTTGTATCTCAGATTTGCTTTCTAAGTTACACAGCAGAGTTTATGCAGCTGCCCCGTCCCTTCTCTACCTCCCGAGGGTCTGTCTGTATTTCCAGGCCACTCAGTTACAGCTTTATGTTCTCTGGTGGCAGACACCTGTCTACTGGCAAGTAGAGTTACATGACAATTTGCTATAGACACGACGCATGTTATATTCCAGCCTATTGGTGGTTAGATCAGAGCCTGCCACAGTTAACAAGGCCCATCTTAATGCCTGTCTATGCTGTGAAGACTGGTTAATTTTACTTGAAATTCTGTTAGGGGTTATCTTTCCAGTTTATTAACAAAATGTGAATTGAAATTTAAACTAGAAGTATTTTAACCTTATGTTTTTGAATCTCTCTTGACGATTGAAAATCACCCATCTGGAGAATTATGAGTAAATGGCTCATTTTGTCTGTGCCTGAAATATATCCTAATTTCTTACACAAACTTCTGTAAGTTGACCATCCAAGGGACTGAAACATACTGATCAACATAAGGAACTAGGCCCACTGTACTGATAGGTACACGTGGTGCATGTCCAGTCTATGGGAATTAGGTCAACTGAAGGAGGTGGTCAAGTCGGAAGGTGGTCAACTATGGAGGTTCTACTGTATTTGTAATATCATGATTAAGTTTTATTATTCCAAAGACGACTCTTTCTAATAGTAAGCAATGAAATTGCTTCCTCCTCCCACAAAACTATGTAGATGACATTGAGAGATTTATTTTGCAGTAACGCTTGAAAAGCTTCCTTTCTTACTGATGCAATCTGTCTGGGCCAGTACATAATGTATCTGGGTATCATTCAGCGAGATGTAGGGTATAGGGGAATGGGGGTGGCATTTGGAGTGATGAGTTGTGTTTTAGAAGTTCCCTCCCTTGGGTAACTGCATTTTTGGATGGTGACATTCCTCCCAGGAATGGTGAAGGGAAAGGTAATTAAATTTAATAGAAACTCCACATGTGCTGCAGTGATTGTCAATTTAAAAGCACCAGGGTAAGACGCTAAGGGTAATGGAAACGTTGGTCTCTAAGCAGAGACGGTGGCTACCTTTTTCAGTGTTTGTGGGAATGCTCTTGTTCTGTGCATTGATTTCTTAGCACTTGTTCTCCTCCAAAACACACACATTAAAATACAACAAACTCCCAGGAAACATCTGTCATCTTCTTTTATGTAAATATAAGTCCTTTTGTACATATTTCTATTTAACCACAAATAGAAGTTTTCCTGCTGCCATCATGTTTAAAAAACCATTCTTAGCAAAGGAGGTACGCCAAACCCATGTGAACTAGAAAGAAAACATGCAAACAAAATTCTAAACAGTCACCAGTTTTTCACAGCAAGTAACTAACTGTTGCATTGAAAAGGGCAGAAGTTTTGGGCGAGGGCTGAGAAGAATCTTTATTGTCAAGCTTTTCCATCTTGCTATATTTCCATGTTCTGAAAAGGAGCTTAGAAATGCCTTTTCTTGTTTCAGACATTCTCCATTCTAAACTATGTTTTGTCTTTATCTTAAAAAATTTTTTTTTTGTCTTATTTTACTTTTATGTGCTTTTCAGGGAGGAGGGTTGGCTTATACAATCACAAAATCAGATATAAGCTAAAAATTGTAATGGCGATTTTAAGAAGTGTACCAACACATTTATTGTGTTTTGTTTACCTTTAAATGTTTATTTTAGTTAATAATACATAAGACATATTCTTATAAAAATACCAGTGCAGAAGTTAAAAAAGTGAAAAATTCCTTATGTCCCACCCTTCACTTCACTACTCTTCCTAGGGTTAACCACTTTTAACAGTTAGATGTATACTTTCTGAAATTTTTCTCTATATACCAATTCATGACCATACACAAATACACAGTTTTAAAAGTACAATTAGATCAGACTAAGCCTATTGGTCTATACTTGTTCTTTTCAATTAGCAGTATGTTAGGATATTTTCCAGGTCAGTACAAGACCCTGCTCTCATCTTAGGCTTTTTAGTAGCTTCGTTGTAACATGGTATTGATAGAATCAATGTCATAAGGTATTTATCCATTTTCCTATTCAGGGATAGTTATATTGTCTCTATGAATTTTCTTTTTTGCCATTACAAGCCTTTTGGTCAATTAATGTTCTTCCATATTTATT